>ONZH01025514.1:0-54874 GCA_900303285.1 Rhinella marina | reverse complement strand
GCAACGGAGGTGTTACCATTACACCTGGAGGCTCTGCTCTCTCTGCAGTTGCCACACCCTCTCCACACTGCAGGTCGACCTGTGATTTGCATGGTCAGAGCGCTGATGTGTAATATAAGGGAGGACAATGAGATGATTATAACGATACAAAGTATTCATGTATTAGAACAATGTATAACAGCTATTCACGAGGATCGCCCCTAAGTGGACGATGATTCATTTTCTGCAATCTGTGGGTTAAACTCTGTGGCCACGTGGCGTCGAGAGTTTGGAAGTCTTCGCCCTGGGCCGTCCGAGAAGCTCCGTCTCTGGAGACACAAGCAGGATTAAAACCCATCTGTTTGAAGAAGGCGTCTGACGGCTCTCACCCTCCATGTGGATGATTTATCCTCTCGCAGATTCACCAAAATCTCATAATTACAAATCTTCATCACAGGGAAGAAATTCCTAAATTCTGAAGGTGGACATTTTGGATTACAGCTGGCCAAATGGCGACTAGAAATGATGTGAGAGGTGAAAGTGACTCCATTCATTATTCCATCATCAATTGCAAACTGAAAAAGTTATAGCATTCAGAATATGGTAACCCATGGTGGAAACAGTCAGCAAGTTTGTGGATATTTCCCACCCAGACCAGATTAGTTGAGCTAATCTCTTAATATTCTAAAAATGAGTTTCTGTCCGTCTGTCTGTCTGTCTGTTCTCTATGCATGACTAAACTACTGGACAGATTTTCACCAAATTCGGCACACAGGTACATCAGGTGTCCTGGAAGGTTTTAGACCAGGTCTCAGCTCTCTAGGACGTACCGTTCCCGAGATATTCCCAAAATATGACCTGCATTAGCCAATATTAGCCTGGGAGTTTGGTTTCAAATCCCAACTGCCATTTTCTGCACATGCACACAGGTTTCCATAACAACCTAGCCTGGTAATTAGCAGCCAGCTGAGGAGCTCAAGTAAATAGCAACACAGCCATTTCTATTCACTGCTTTAAGGGGCAGAGCGCTGGGGATGACACTGTTAAAGGAGTATTCTGGTTACCAGAAATATAACTTATGTTTTAGACTAATTTTAGACTAAGACCATTCAGTAGTAATAAAAGATGTTTTCTTCCACTGCTACCCATTGCGTGTCCTCATAAATTACCATGGCATCGACCTGTAATTGAGGCCACCCTCGAAAGAAGGACTTAAAACCCCCGCCTCAGGTCTCGCTAGGCCATGCCCCAACTCTGTCAGGCCACACCCCCTCCCACTCCACAGCCAATGGGGATTGAAAAATTGAAGGTAAAAATCACCTTCTGTCAGCTGGGTCCTTCTGCTAGTGTAATATAAAGATTGAGGAGCATCTCAGGGCATTGTAGAATCATAGACTGGCCCTTTAAATACTAAGACGTCCTAATCAGAGGCTGATTTGTCACTACACCGTCCGCACTGCAATTATTCGTCCTTTGATTCTCCTTGTGCCTCAAATACCTAATGACCAGAGGAATTTTATTGGCAGCTGGAAGGCAACAACATTAAACTGACGGGATTAAATGCTGGGAAGGCAACACAAGGATACAATGACACAATCGTTACCAATCATTACTTATCATTTAGACATTTATTACAATGTTCTTTATTTGTTTATATTATTTTAATATTTGTAAATTCCATTTCATTTCTTTGCATTAAATGACAGGGTATTTTATTATATTTTTTCTTTTTAGATTTGATTAAACTCTTTTTATATTTTATATTTATATATTTATATATTTTACTTTTGTATCTAATTATATTTTATTTTTAGGTGTTACTTCCAGTTTCAGGGCAACACGTGACCGCCGCACCCTATCACTGGCCTCAGCCGGCACATGATTGGAGGTAGAGGTTCCATGTTGTAGATGTGACGTCACCGCTGCAGCCAAGTAAACAGATCCCGGCTGGAAGAACTGGAGTAGTGGCGCCAGGTAAGTAATGATTGCTTTTGTATCTGAAGCTGCTTTTCTTCAGAAAACCCCTTTAAGTGCAATATTTTTACCTATTATTTTTTTGGGTTTTTTTTATATTTTTTTATATTTCTCCAATATGTTTTGTTATTCATTGGATTTTTTTTTTATTATTTACATTTAATGCAAATGTTCTGTGACGGAACAAAATCTTTGTGGGGAGCAGCAGAGAACACCAACCCCTTTAACTGCAATATTTTTACCTATTATTTTTTAGGATTTTTTAAAAATATTTTTTATATTTCTCCAATATGTTTTGTTATTCATTGGATTTTTTTATTTTTTTTTTGTTACTTACATTTAATGCAAATGTTCTGCGACGGAACAAAATCTTTGTGGGGAGCAGCAGAGAACACCAACCCCTTTAACTGCAATATTTTTACCTATTATTTTTTAGGATTTTTTAAAAATATTTTTTATATTTCTCCAATATGTTTTGTTATTCATTGGATTTTTTATTTTTTTTTTGTTACTTACATTTAATGCAAATGTTCTGCGACGGAACAAAATCTTTGTGGGGAGCAGCAGAGAACACCAACCCCTTTAACTGCAATATTTTTACCTATGATTTTTAGGATTTTTTAAAAATATTTTTTATATTTCTCCAATATGTTTTGTTATTCATTGGATTTTTTTTTTTTTTTGTTACTTACATTTAATGCAAATGTTCTGCGACGGAACAAAATCTTTGTGGGGAGCAGCAGAGAACATCAACCCTTTTAACTGCAATATTTTTATCTATTATTTTTAGTTTTTTATATTTATTTCTCTACAATATTTTTACTTTTTAAGCACTATTTTCATTAGAATATATTTCTTTTGTTATTTGCATTTAGTGCAAATGCAACCCAGCAAAACTGATAGAATACAATGCCCAGCATCGCCACAAATAAGTTTGACTGTGGGATACGCTTGGATTAAAATAAGCCGATCCAGCAGAAATCAATCCGGCCTCTGAGCGGGATGGGCTCTCTGTATTATCTTCAATCACTCATCAGCAGCTAATGTGTGCAATTAGATCCCAGAGAGAGGAAACCTATCTATCGCCTGAATCAGAGGATTATTCCCTTCCTGAAATCACTTTGTAATAAAAGCAGCAGGAGGACGGCAGAAGCTTCTTCCATCGAGGAGAAACATCAGGACATTAATTCGGCTTTGTTCTCAGGTTGCAGGGAGATGGTGTTACTCTCAGTTGGCCAAACTTTTTGAAATCACCTTCACGGCTCTTTGTAGACACCTGCAGACTGCGCCGGGCTGCGATTTATTCTGCCTCAAACCCACAAATGAGTGAACATGCTGGGATGGAGAGATACAAAGTGGCGGTAATGTTCACATTGGTAAGCGGAAATGGATACATTGTATATACTAAATATGAGCAACTGAAACCGAGCAACACACGTTCTCCTCACCTAATACTCCACGCGAATGAATTTTTCATGTCTATGGTTTATGATATATTCATGAATTTTTGGATCTAGTCCGGCCAAGGCTTAAGGAAAATCAGAAATGTCAGAAGGAGATGCTGATGGCAGATTACGCTGTCAATGTTCATGAGTCCACCATGATATGTCCTCCAAGAGATCATGCCCAATCCCACCTTGTGATCCATCCACCTGGTCCACCACAGGCCAGATCTTAGAGGGATGCCAATGTATCAATGTACCAATACCTTGCTTCATAGAAGACTCCTCTGGTACCATCCATCACCCTACTTAGTCTACCAAGACAGTTGGGTCATGCCCAGTGCCAATATATGATCTGTCCACCACATGGCAAACCCTATCTCTTGGGGTCACACTGTTCTGGGGCGGGGGTCCTGCCTCCCACCACCTGGTTTGATCTTCCAGTTTCTTACCCTCTACTACTGGTCGGGCTCCTCCTTCAGTCTCTATTGAACTTGTTCCTCCATCTTCATTAGTTCCTGCATGTTTGTTAGGGTGGAGCAAACCAGGACTGGCCTTTGCTTTTCTGTCCCTTTCATACTCCATGTAATCACTTACAGCAGATTGGCCATAGACCTTACAGGGAAATTTCCTGGAGGGCCAATGCCCAGGGGGCCATTGGGTCCTCCTCACAGCCGACCAGTTGAAGTTTTTGTGGATGTATTTTGTGATGGACTGTGGTATAACGTGCCTCAATATGGTATTGCTGGCCCCGCCTTCCATCAGTTTTGACCCAACTACAAAACGGGGCCAATTTTTGGTATTTTTTCCAGGGCCACTTTAAGTTCCCGGTCAGCCCCTGTGCCCAGGATATTTCCTGCACCCATCATGTCTGACCAGTTTGTAGAAAGATGAGACTACAATGGATATGAAGCCTTATAAGGGTTTTCTGTGACTTTACTATTGATCTCCTTTTTGATTCTTAAGATGGCTGATGAAGATCAGATTGTTTGGGGTCTGACTTCCGGTGCCCCCCATTGGTCAGATGACATGAGCAGCCCCCTACATTGTGTACGTTTTCCTTATGATCAGGCGGATGATGCAGGAAATAAAGCCGGTGAGTCTCAGGATCAAGTAATGTGTATGAAGATTTGGATCAGGCATCCTTGTGTGCAGGGGCACAGTGAAAGGCTCAAGGGCCCAATAGCGAATGCTACCTCTGCACCCCCTATAGCGACGCCCCTGCTTTGGTGGGTGCAGCAAAGACAACAAAACCAAAACCACAAATGAACACAATCAGTGAGGTGATCAAGCAGAGCCAGGGGCGGATTGGCCATTGATCTTACAGGGAAATTTCCCGGTGGGCCGAAGCCTAGGAGGCGGCCTGAGCCCTCCACATGGCCGGCCAGTGGAAGTTTTTGGGGATGTATTTTGTGATGGACTGTGGTATATGGCTCAGTTGGGGCGGTTATAATGTGCTGTAATATGGTATTGCTGGCCCTGCCTTCCATCAGTTTGAAACTGACTACAAAACGGGGCCACTTTTAGGATTTTTTCAAGGGCCAGTCCACCCCTGAGCAGAGCGAAGGAACTGCAGAGCCGTGTAAACAATTGTGCAGTAGCAAAGTTTAGTATGTAATGATGTAGTAGCAGGGTTCAGTTTCTAACTGTGAGGCAGCAGAGTCTGGTTTATTACTATGGAGTAGCAGAGTTCAGTTGGTGTACTGGTTACTGGGATAAGAACCCCAAAACTACCCATAGATATAATTAATGGCAAGACCAATATGGACAGATGAGGTTAGGTAGTAAGAGATATAGAATCGCACAAAGGGAATCACATTAAATCATTGATTTTATTAACAAATATCACTCCACATGATTAGCAAACACAAGAATTAAAAAATAGTTAAAAACAAATGGATTATGGTCTGTGGTCTGACAACCAGGTAGAGATAATAAAGTGCACAGATCAATAGGTGGCAGTATAACTGCGGCACAACACGTATGGCCGTGGGAGTAATTATTTATGCAAAGGCCATATAGTCCAATTTACATACAGCCATTAATACATTAACAGTAGAGAAGTAGAAAAAATAATCAACATGTCCACCAAAATGAGTAATACCAGAACTGGTTTAGACCATTACTCATTTTGGCCTCTACTTTGTTAATGTATTATTGGCTGTATGTAAATTGGACTATTTGGCCTTTGCATAAAAAATTACTCCCACGGCCATACGTGTTGTGCCGCGGTTATACTGCCACCTATTGATCTGTGCACTTTATTATCTCTACCTCATTGTCAGACCACAGATCGAGTTGTTTTTAACTATTTTTTTTGTGTTTGTTAATCATGTGGAGTGATATTTTTTAATAAAATCAATGATTTAATGTGATTTCCTTTGTGTGATTATATATCCTTACATTATAAAAATGAGTCCAAACTACTGGACAGATTTTCACCAAATTCGGCACACAGGTACATCAGGTGTCCGGGAAGGTTTTAGACCAGGTCTCAGCCCTCTAGGACGTACCGTTCCTGAGATATTACCAAAATATGATCTCCATTAGCCAATATTAGCCTGGGAGCCTTTCACTTCAAATCCCAACTGCCATTTTCTCCAAATACATATCGGTTTCCATAACAACCCAGCCAGGTAATTAGCAGCCAGCTGAGGAGCTCAAGTAAATAACAACCCAGCCATTTCTATTCACTGCTTTAGTGAATAGAGGGGGCAATAAAGGGGCAGAGCGCTGTGGATGACACTGTTAAAGGGGTAGTCCGGTTATCAGAAATATAACTTATGTTTTAGACTAATTTTAGACTAAGACCGTTCAGTAGTAATAAAAGACTTTTTTTCCACTGCTACCCATTGCGTGTCCTCATAAATTACCATGGCATCGACCTGTAATTCAGGCCACCCCCTAAAGAAGGACTTAAAACCCCCCGCTCCAGGTCTTGCTAAGCCACGCCCCCTACCACTCCGCAGCCAATGGGGATTGAAAAATTGAAGGTAAAAATCAACTTGTATCAGCTGCAGGGGTGGGGGGGAGGTTGACTTTCTCTCTGCAACGACACACAGAAACATTAAATGAAATAGATTAAATATACCCGGGCGAAGCGATGTTTTCTTCCACTGCTACCCACTGTGTTTTCTCATAAACTACCATGGCATTGACCTGTAATTCAGGCCACCCTCAAAAGAAGGACTTGTAAGACCCCCCTGCCAAGATTCCGCTAAACCATGCCCATGATCAGGTCAGGTCACGCCCCTCCCGCTCCGCAGCCAATGGGGATTGAAAAAATGAAGGTAAAAATCAACTTCTGTCAGCTGTATTGACTTTCTCTCTGCAGCGACACATAGAAACATTAAATGAAATAGATGAAATATACTCAGGTGAAGCCGGGTCTTTCTGCTAGTCTATTATATATCCCTATTGGTCTGGAATGTTATCTACTGGTGTGTATATCCTGTGTGAGACAGGACTGGCTGGTTGTAGGACAAGGACTTAGACAGATGAGACTAGTAGTGGAAAAGAAAAGTAGACGTGGAATTAGTTGTGAGAGGCTGAATCCACGAGGACATAAGGCTGGATACAACTGGATTCAGACACAAAACTGTGGACTACACAACAATCCTCAGGCAGTGACTGCCATAGTAAATAGGAAAGGTTATCAGAAGCAGCCAATGGGAGACCTTGATGTTACATGGCAATTAAGTCCAGGTCCAGGATAAGAGTAAGTGATTGTTTTGATGGAGAAGTTCAGGCAGAAGAACAAGGAATAGCAGAGTTGGATTGTAGCCAGAATATCAAAGATGAATTTGTAACACGAACAGACATCAAAACCAATGCAGCCAGCAGAGGAGAAGTGGGAGCAGCAGAACTGGTTAGAGGCCGTCAATAACACTGGAGCTTTCTCACCCACCACCTGACATTGATAACCTTCAATACTAAACTCCTGGAAAACCGCTTCAAGTCGAAGGGTCATCATTAACCCAAAGTGAATCCCATTGATGGGTCCCCGGATGCAGGAAGCCATAGTCCACACTGCAGTAAATGATTAGCGAGTACAATATGTTTGGCGCCGGTTCTCATTACCGCAGAAACAGGACTCAAAAACATTTCAGTCAAATCTGACAGCGGCTGATGCCAGGCAAGTGTCCAGTCATCTCTGGATGATATTTCCTTTCTGCTTGGCAGTGATTTGTGGCATCACCCACTCGCGCTAATATATGTAAATATTCAGAGAAGGCGCCTTCCCCGCGCAGAATACATCTCACCAAACATTTATAGAAACATAATGTCAACCGTTCTGAATTTTTAATGGTCATCAGCGCTTATACCGTTCTTGTGTGGGATCAAGCCGCAAAATAGATGGGAAAATCGTGCTATTTTTACTGCAGAACGTGTTTTTGCCAAAAGGAATATAAAGCGAAAGCGGCTCGCGGTAATAGAGATTGTGTAGCAAGATTAACCCTGGAAACTCTGGAACATTTAGTCACATAAATTATAAATTGTGACTTTTACTGAAAATTTTGCTTTCTTTTGAAATGTGTTTTTTTTTTTGATGCAGCAAATTTTAGCAGCTCTGAATCCTCTCCACTGACGACCACCATGTAATGCGCAGCGCTGCACCCAGAACTGACCCAACTAGTGGTACTTGGCGAGAGCTCTGCCCGTCAGTGACAAGCCTGTGCCGACAAATATAACTCCATGAAGCTCAGATCTATGGAGCAGATTCCTGAGGACTAAATGTTAAAATGAGTCATAGACGCGTCTTACCCCCTCAAGACCTGCGAATGGTGAGCTCAACATAATTACCAATCTGACCCTTTACCTATGATATGTAGATTCAAGATAAGCATGCAAGAATAGTGCTTTAAAATAGTGAGTGCAGCTCTGGAGTATAATACAGGATGTAACTCAGGCTCAGTACAGGATAAGTAATGTATGTACACAGTGACTGCACCAGCAGAATAGTGAGTGCAGCTCTGGAGTATAATACAGGATGTAACTCAGGATCAGTACAGGATAAGTAATGTATGTACACAGTGACTGCACCAGCAGAATAATGAGTGCAGCTCTGGAGTATAATACAGGATGTAACTCAGGATCAGTACAGGATAAGTAATGTATGTACACAGTGACTGCACCAGCAGAATAGTGAGCGCAGCTCTGGAGTATAATACAGGATGTAACTCAGGATCAGTACAGGATAAGTAATGTATGTACACAGTGACTGCACCAGCAGAATAGTGAGTGCAGCTCTGGAGTATAATACAGGATGTAACTCAGGATCAGTACAGGATAAGTAATGTATGTACACAGTGACTGCACCTGCAGAATAGTGAGTGCAGCTCTGGAGTATAATACAGGATGTAACTCAGGATCAGTACAGGATAAGTAATGTATGTACACAGTGACTGCACCAGCAGAATAGTGAGCGCAGCTCTGGAGTATAATACAGGATGTAACTCAGGATCAGTACAGGATAAGTAATGTATGTACACAGTGACTGCACCAGCAGAATAGTGAGTGCAGCTCTGGAGTATAATACAGGATGTAACTCAGGATCAGTACAGGATAAGTAATGTATGTACACAGTGACTGCACCAGCAGAATAGTGAGTGCAGCTCTGGAGTATAATACAGGATGTAACTCAGGATCAGTACAGGATAAGTAATGTATGTACACAGTGACTGCACCAGCAGAATAGTGAGTGCAGCTCTGGAGTATAATACAGGATGTAACTCAGGATTTATTTAAACTAATTCTGTATATAAACAGGAATATGAAGTCTAACAGTCTGGCTAACATTGCCTCAAACCAATGAGATAAGAGACATTGGGGCCCTGATTTTAGCGTTTGCAGGAAGCTGCTGAGTACGACAATTACTAATTCACAAATAACTGGACACTAAATGGCAGCTCTTCATTAAATGTGTTTTGTGGGCTACTAATTAACAAGCCGCTTTTTAGCAGACTTGGCATAGATTGAATCTCCTCGCTATGTGGACAAATCATGGATTTCAGTCGTATAAAAAAAAAATCGGGCCCCTTATGTTAAGCGCTGCCGAAGAATGTGCGGCTGACATTAATGAGTGAAGAATTCTCCGACAAATTACACACTTCTATATTGAGATGTTTATGTCTTGTGCTCCTGCAGAAATACATTTATTAGTCTGCAAGAGAAAACTGCACCAGCTGAAATCATAAAGTATTTATACCGGAGGAGATTACATCCACATCGGATCACACAGAGGAATCTAACAAAGGAAAAGTGCACTGACCAAGCTGGTATAACCTGGGCATCTCCTGTATATAATTATATATGTACAGCTGGTATAAGTTATACATCTTCTGTATATAGTTGATATGGAGCATGCTGGTATAACCTGGGTATCTCCTGTATATAATTATATGTGTACAGCTGGTATAAGTTATACATCTTCTAGTATATAGTGATATGGAGCATGCTGGTATAACCTGGGTATCTCCTGTATATAATTATATATGTACAGCTGGTATAAGTTATACATCTTCTGTATACAGTGATATGGAGCATGCTGGTATAACCTGGGTATCTCCTGTATATAATTATATATGTACAGCTGGTATAAGTTATACATCTTCTTGTATATAGTGATATGGAGCATGCCGGTGTAAACCTGGGTATCTCCTGTATATAATTATATATGTACAGCTGGTATAAGTTATACATCTTCTGTATATAGTGATATGGAGCATGCTGGTATAACCTGGGTATCTCCTGTATATAATTATATATGTACAGCTGGTATAAGTTATACATCTTCTGTATATAGTGATATGGAGCATGCTGGTATAACCTGGGTATCTCCTGTATATAATTATATATGTACAGCTGGTATAAGTTATACATCTTCTTGTATATAGTGATATGGACCATGCTGGTATAACCTGGGTATCTCCTGTATATAATTATATATGTACAGCTGGTATAAGTTATACATCTTCTGTATATAGTGATATGGAGCATGCTGGTATAACCTGGGTATCTCCTGTATATAATTATATATGTACAGCTGGTATAAGTTATACATCTTCTGTATATAGTGATATGGACCATGCTGATATAACCTGGGTATCTCCTGTATATAATTATATATGTACAGCTGGTATAAGTTATACATCTTCTGTATATAGTGATATGGAGCATGCTGGTATAACCCGGGTATCTCCTGTATATAATATATATGTACAGCTGGTATAAGTTATATATCTTCTTGTATATAGTGATATGGAGCATGCTGGTATAACTTGGGTATCTCCTGTATATAATTATATATGTACAGCTGGTATAAGTTATACATCTTCTGTATATAGTGATATGGAGCATGCTGGTATAACCTGGGTATCTCCTGTATATAATATATATGTACAGCTGGTATAAGTTATACATCTTCTGTATATAGTGATATGGAGCATGCTGGTATAACCCGGGGTATCTCCTGTATATAATATATATGTACAGCTGGTATAAGTTATATATCTTCTTGTATATAGTGATATGGAGCATGCTGGTATAACTTGGGTATCTCCTGTATATAATTATATATGTACAGCTGGTATAAGTTATACATCTTCTGTATATAGTGATATGGAGCATGCTGGTATAACCTGGGTATCTCCTGTATATAATTATATATGTACAGCTGGTATAAGTTATACATCTTCTGTATATAGTGATATGGAGCATGCTGGTATAACCTGGGTATCTCCTGTATATAATTATATATGTACAGCTGGTATAAGTTATACATCTTCTGTATATAGTGATATGGACCATGCTGATATAACCTGGGTATCTCCTGTATATAATTATATATGTACAGCTGGTATAAGTTATACATCTTCTGTATATAGTGATATGGAGCATGCTGGTATAACCTGGGGTATCTCCTGTATATAATTATATATGTACAGCTGGTATAAGTTATACATCTTCTGTATATAGTGATATGGAGCATGCTGGTATAACCTGGGCATCTCCTGTATATAATTATATATGTACAGCTGGTATAAGTTATACATCTTCTGTATATAGTGATATGGAGCATGCTGGTATAACCCGGGTATCTCCTGTATATAATATATATGTACAGCTGGTATAAGTTATATATCTTCTTGTATATAGTGATATGGAGCATGCTGGTATAACCTGGGCATCTCCTGTATATAACTATATGTGTACAGCTGGTATAAGTTATACATCTTCTTGTATATAGTGATATGGAGCATGCTGGTATAACCTGGGTATCTCCTGTATATAATTATATATGTACAGCTGGTATAAGTTATACATCTTCTTGTATATAGTGATATGGAGCATGCTGGTATAACCTGGGTATCTCCTGTATATAACTATATGTGTACAGCTGGTATAAGTTATACATCTTCTGTATATAGTGATATGGAGCATGCTGGTATAACCTGGGTATCTCCTGTATATAATTATATATGTACAGCTGGTATAAGTTATACATCTTCTGTATATAGTGATATGGAGCATGCTGGTATAACCTGGGTATCTCCTGTATATAACTATATGTGTACAGCTGGTATAAATTAAATATTCCTGTATTTTGTGATATGAGGGGATAATGAGATTCCATTTTCTTACAGTTTCTATGTAATCAGTAAGTTAATTACAATATAATACAATGTATCATTCTGTGGAATGTAACTCTTCATTCTTTATATCTGATACAATTACTAATCCTCCTTTCCTTTTTTACCAATCAAGATGCAGAGATTACAAAGGGTTCTCCTAAAGGTTAATACGATTGGTTGCAGATAATTATATGAGGATATTAATGTACACAAGACGCGGTTAGAATTGTGAGGTACGATTGAGAATTTATTAATTGAGTCACTTGAAGCACTTGAAGATATGTTAACGGATCAGAAGTATTAAGGTGGATACATTCACTGCCAAATTACTGCAAAAAAAGGTAACATTATTTCAAAAGCGCAGCCCCCGCAGCGTCCATATACAGACTCAAACATCAAGAACATTTACTAATCAGAGATATTTAAAGGAGACTCCAGGAAAAAATGTATTTAATACAATGATGAGATGCTGTATCTAATCCCATCATCTGTAACATTGTCTGCTGAGCTGTGTATCTGATCCAATCATCTGAGATACTGTCTGCTGAGCTGTGTATCTAATACTATCATGTGTGATACTGTCTGCTGATGTGTATCTAATCCTATTATGTGTGATACTGTCTGCTGAGCTATGTATCTAATCCTATCATGTTTGATACTGTCTGCTGAGCTGTGTATCTAATCCTATCATGTGTGATACTCTGCTGAGCTGTGTACCTAATCTTATGTGTGATACTGTCTGCTGAGCTGTGTACCTAATCTTATCATGTGTGATACTGTCTGCTGAGCTGTGTATCTAATCCTGTCCTGTGTGATACTGTCTGCTCAGATATGTATCTAATCATCTCATGTATGATTCTGCCTGCTGAGCTATGTATCCAATCCTATCATTTGTGATACTGCCTGCTGAGTAGTGTATCTAATCCTATCATGTGTGATACTGTCTTCTTAGCTATGTATCTAATCCTATCATGTTTGATACTTCTGATGAGCTGTGTATCTAATTCTATAATTTTTTATACAGTCTTCTTAGCTATGTATCTAATCCTATAATTTTTGATACAGTCTTCTTAGGATTAGATACATAGCTATCATGTTTGATACTTCTGATAAGCTGTGTATCTAATTCTATAATTTGTGATACTGTCTTCTGAGCCTCTGTATCTAATCCTTTCCTGTATGATACTGTCTGCTGAGCTGTGTATATAAGCCTTTCTTGTGTGATACTGTCTGCAGAGCTGTGTATCTAATCCTGTCGTGTGATACTGTCTGCTGAGCTGTGTATCTAATCCTGTCTTGTGTGATACTGTCTGCTGAGCTGTGTATCTAATCCTATCCTGTGTGATACTGTCTGCAGAGCTGTGTATCTAATCCTATCATGTGTGATACTGTCTGTAGAGGTGTGTATCTAATCCTGTCGTGTGATACTGTCTGCTGAGCTGTGTATCTAATCCTATCCTGTGTGATACTGTCTGCTGAGCTGTGTATCTAATCCTATCCTGTGTGATACTGTCTGCTGAGCTGTGTATCTAATCCTATCATGTGTGATACTGTCTGCTGAGCTGTGTATCTAATCCTGTCTTGTGTGATACTGTCTGCTGAGCTGTGTATCTAATCCTATCATGTGTGATACTGTCTGCTGAGCTGTGTATCTAATCCTATCCTGTGTGATACTGTCTGCTGAGCTGTGTATCTAATCCTGTGGTACATGAGGTGTTACATTTTGGTGTGGCTCTCACTCGTTACTCTGTTTTCCCCTCTTGACTTTCTATGTCTTGTTGCTTGGAAACAGGCGCCATTGTAAATCTGTCAGATTTCTCTCTGCCCGGCGTTCCATCCTCCGCTCAGTACGTGTGCCGTGCTGTGATGGCTGCTGGCCACAGAGAAGATCATACTTCTAAACACGGATCTGCAGTCGGGTCCTTTATCTCTGGGAAAGCTGGGTTACAGTAACATAGACGCCGTGATGCAGTGTAACAAGCTGCTGCTGATGTTTGGGCAGATTCTCCGCTCAGGAACGCTGATTGCGCACGTTTTTTCTTGATTTCCCGGCTTTTTCAGAGACACCAAGGGGCGGCAGACCGTCTAGAATGGTCTTTTTATTCCATGGGTTTATTGGGTTTTCTCCTCTAATTAAACATAATGGAATAAGCTACAGAGCGGCGAGTCGTTATTATTGGAGTGCATCCGTTTAATCATCGCAGTCACATTATGCGGCAATTCATTCACAGAAATGCGCTAATTACCTGCAATGGCGACAGCCATGCCTCATAATAGTAAGAAAATAATCTGATCCCCGACACCACAGCAGATACTCTTGCCATTGTCTAGAATTTGGGAAGGATAATGACATCATCAGAACTCCCCAGTCCACAGCTTAATGTGACATCACCAGCCTTGTCCAGAAAACCACACCCATTCAATGTGACATCACCAGCCCACCCCAAATACCACCACGCACTTAGTCTGACATCATAAATCCACCCTGATAACCCCACCCACTCTCTGTGACATCACTAGACCTGTCCATATACACCCCACCTCTCAATGTGACATCACCAGCCTTGTTAAGATAACCTGCCCATCCCACCTACCACCACTCACTTAGTATGACATCATAAGTCCTCCTTGATAACCCCACCCACTCACAGTGACATCACTAGACCTCCCCATATACACCCCACCTTTTAATGTGACATCACCAGCCTTGTCCAGATAACCACACCCATTCAATGTGATATTACCTGCCCACCCCACATACTACCACCCACTTAGTATGACATCATAAGTCCTCCCAGATAACCCCACCCACTCACTGTGACATCACTCGACCTCTCCATATACACCCCACCTCTCAATGTGACATCACCAGCCTTGTTAAGATAACCACACCCATTCAGTCTGATATTACCTGCTCACCCCACCAACCACCACTCACTTAGTATGACATCATAAATCATCCCTGATAACCCCACCTACTCACTGTGACATCACTAGACCTGTCCATATACACCCCACCTCTTAATGTGACATCACCAGTCTTGTCGAGATAACCACACCCATTCAGTCTGATATTACCTGCCCACCCCATATACTACCACTCACTTAGTATGACATCACATATCCTCCCTGATAACCCCACCCACTCACTGTGACATCACTAGACCTCTCCATATACACCCCACCTCTTAATGTGACATCACCAGTCTTGTTAAGATAACCACACCCATTCAATGCGATATCACCTGCCCACCCCATATACCACCACCCACTTAGTATGACACCATAAATCCACCCTGATAACCCCACCCACTCACTGTGACATCACTAGACCTGTCCATATACACCCCACATCTTAATGTGACATTTACAGCTTTATCCAGATAATCCCACTAATCCACGAATCACTTGTCCTCCCAGATAACCCTGCCCAGTCATATTGATATCCTCAGTCCTCCCCCTCAGTTTCCCCTCCACTTTTGGGGGAAAAAGTGAGTCTTATAAAGCGAAAAATATGGTAACTGCTGGTGCAGATGAAGTGAAGATAAATTTTAATATATTAAGATGGATAAAGAAGTATAGGTAGTATTCTCTATAACAGTATCACCTCCAGCACATTGGGATCCACCCCCGAGGAGCGCTGGAAGCAGAAGGTGAAGGGTGGATGAAGCTCTTCTACACACAAATCCTGTATAGTGGGTAGTATATATTTTAATATGAGATCACTTAGTAAAATGGTTACAAAGTATCCCCTTCACCAATTTATGAGATGAATTGTAGGTGGTCAGAAATCTACATTGGAAATCCCTAGTAAGGAGGGTTCATGTAGATATACGACAATCAACTTGAGAACAGGAGTTGGTTTTCCTGAGGGCAGAATGGACAATACTCTTGGGGTCTTCCTTGTTCCAGAAGCGTCTCATCCTTCAGAGAATCCTTCTGGATTAAATTAAAACAGTAAAACTACATCGATTTTTGCAATTGTGGTTATTATTAATTTTTTCTCCTTGCTTTTTAGGTTTATGCTTTGTATCATTTTTATGTTCCAAAGGTTATTTATTGAGGTTTTGAGACAGTGTATCGTAAAATACAGCAAAATGAATTCAATTAAAGAAGAACTCCTGACAAAAATGTTATTCCATGTCCTGCTAGAAATGTACATGATATAATCTGTAGTGAATGTCATTTTCTTACCAGTGTCTGAATTTTTGACTTATATCATCCTGAAGTTTCTTATCTGTGTCATGTGACCAGCAATTAGTCCCACCAACTCACACATAGACTTATGTGTGGACAGGAAGTCTAATTCTCTATGTATTCCTATGAAACTGAAAGTGAGGCTCCCATAGGAATGAATAGAGCTGTAACTGGCTTCCTGTCCTGGGTCAGTTGGAGGTCAGGGAGTTGGTCACATGACCCAGCTACAATAAGAAGAGAGGGGATAACTCACAGAAACAGTCACTGATAAGAAAATGACAATCACTACAGATTATATCATGCACCTTTCTAACAGGTCAGCTAATAAAATTTTTTGCGGGAGTTCTTCTTTAAATGAACAGGAGAATGATTAGAAAACATTCCAACAAACATACATACATAAGTACAGAACAGTCTTTGGGGTTACATTATAAAGCATGTCACCAGTTTGATACAGAAGGTGTAAGTAGCAGGAATCCTCTTTAACATTGAGTCTTACAATATAATACAGTAGCGGAAAGCGGTGGTTGTTTCATTTTTAATGGAGTGTTTGCTACATGTCTCTGCACCGACCTCACATCCATGATGGCTTTCTTCTGAACTGCCTTTTTGGATGAAATAGTATCCTCTTGACCAGGGGTGGGATTCAAATTTTTAACAACAGGTTCCCTATTCAACAGCGGACACGCGGCGTCATGACACATGTTTACATATACAGTAAAAAACAAAATGCATCAGCAAACACAAACCATAAAATAAGTACATACAGTAATGCCATCTTCACTATCTACACGATAATAGCGCTACATAAATGTGAGATTCTTGGCAAATACTTTTGTACAAAATTATTTCTGCCCGTCTGCCACACGTCAAGGCGATCTCTTTAAGACGGGAACCTAACACTAAATACCATATTCAGTAAGTGCCATTGCAGCCTCCATTAAATACAGAAAGTAGTACAAAAGTACAAAAGTATTTGCCAAGAATCTCACATTTACAATGTAGCGTTAGTATTGTGTAGATCAGTGATTTTCAACCAGTGTGCCTCCAGCTGTTGCAAAACTACAACTCCCATCATGCCCAGGCAGCCTACAGCTGTCAGCCTACAGAAGGGCATGCTGGGAGTTGTAGTTTTGAAACAGCTGGAGGCACACTGCTTGAAAATCACTGGTGTAGATAGTGAAGATGGCATTACTGTATGTACTTATTTTATTGTTTGTGTTTGCAGAGCGCTGTTGCATTTTGTTGTTTACTGTTTTGTTTGCAGCCATGGCGACGTGCACCTGCATACTTGGATGTACTGACTGACCCCCAGTTTTTCTGACATATTTACATCACATATATGCAACACACATACACATAAATACACCATATACAGTACAGACCAAAAGTTTGGACACACCTTCTCATTCAAAGAGTTTTCTGTATTTTCATGACTGATAATTGTAGATTCACACTGAAGGCATCAAAACTATGAATTAACACATGTGGAATTATATACTTAACAAAAAAGTGTGAAACAACTGAAAATATGTCTTATATTCTAGGTTCTTCAAAGTAGCCACCTTTTGCTTTGATTACTGCTTTGCACACTCTTGATGAGCTTCAAGAGGTAGTCACCTGAAATGGTTTTCACTTCACAGGTGTGCCCTGTCAGGTTTAATAAGTGGGATTTCTTGCCTTATAAATGGGCTTGGGACCATGAGTTGTGTTGGGCAGAAGTCAGGTGGATACACAGCTGATAGTCCTACTGAATAGACTGTTAGAATTTGTATTATGGCAAGAAAAAAGCAGCTAAGTAAAGAAAAACGAGCGGCCATCATTACTTTAAGAAATGAAGGTCAGTCAGTCCGAAAAATTGGGAAAACTTTGAAAGTGTCCCCAAGTGAAGTCGTAAAAACCATCAAGCGCTACAAAGAAACTGTCTGACATGAGGAGCGCCCCAGGAAAGGAAGACCAAGAGTCACCTCTGCTGCGGAGGAGAAGTTCATCCGAGTCACCAGCCTCAGAAATGGCAGGTTAACAGCAGCTCAGATTAGAGACCAGGTCAATGCCACACAGAGTTCTAGCAGCAGACACATCTCTACAACAACTGGTAAGAGGAGACTGTGTGCAGCAGGCCTTCATGGTGGAAACCACTGCTAAGGAGAACACAAGGAATGGACATTAGACCAGTGGAAATCTCTGCTTTGGTCTGATGAGTCCAAATTTGAGATCTTTGGTTCCAACCACCGTGTCTTTGTGAAGGGATGGACTCTACATGCCTGGTTCCCACCGTGAAGCATGGAGGAGGAGGTGTGATGGTGTGGGGGATTTATACTGAACCAGCATGGCTACCACAGCATCTTGCAGCGGCATGCATCAAGTTTGCGTTTAGTTGGACCATCATTTATTTACCAACAGGACAATGACCCCAAACACCTCCAGGCTGTGTAAGGGCTATTTGACCAAGAAGGAGAGTGATGGGTGCTACGCCAGATGACCTGGCCTCCACAGTCACCAGACCTGAACCCAATCCAGATGGTTTGGGGTGAGCTGGACCGCAGAGTGAAGGCAAAAGGGCCAACAAGTGCTAAGCATCTCTGGGAACTCCTTCAAGACTGTTGGAATACCATTTCAGGTGACTACCTCTTGAAGCTCATCAAGAGAATGCCAAGAATGTGCAAAGCAGTAATCAAAGCAAAAGGTGGCTACTCTGAAGAACCTAGAATATAAGACATATTTTTCAGTTGTTTCACACTTTTTTGTTAAGTCTATAATTCCACATGTGTTAATTCATAGTTTTGATGCCTTCAGTGTGAATCTACAATTATCATAGTCATGAAAATACAGAAAACTCTTTGAATGACAAGGTGTGTCCAAACTTTTGGTCTGTACTGTACATGGTACACACACATACAGTGCCTTGCGAAAGTATTCGTCCCCTGGAACTTTTCAACCTTTTGCCACATTTCAGGCTTCAAACAAAAAGATATAACATTTTACATTTTTGGTGAAGAATCAACAACAAGTGGTCACAATTGTGAAGTGGAAGTAAATTTATTGGATCATTTAAACTTTTTTGTAATAATAAAACTGAAAAGTGCAAAATTATTCGTCCCCCTTGCATTAATACTTTGATTCCAGCTGCGGTCTCTTGGGGGATGTCTCTATCAGTTTTCACATCTAGAGATGAAATTCTTGCCCGTTCTTCCTCTTGAGGTTGGATGGAACGTTTGTGAACAGCAGTTTTCAGCTCTTTCACATCTTCTCCATTGGATTCAGGTCTGGACTGTGACTCGGCCGTTCTAAGACCTGGAGACCTTTATTTTTGAACCATTCCATTGTAGATTTTGCTTTCTGTTTGGGATCATTGTCTTGTTGGAAGATAAATCTCCGTCCTAGTCTCAGGTCTTTTCATCCAGAATGGATCCTGTATTTGGCTCCATCCATCATCTTCCCTGTCCCTGCTGATGAAAAGCCCAAACCATGATGCTGCCCCCACCATGTCTGACAGTGGGGATGGTGTGTTCAGGGGGATGAGCTGTGTCGCTTTTACACCAAACATATCGTTTTGCATTGTTTCCAAAAAGTCTGATTTTGGTTTCCTCTGAGCAGAGCCCCTTCTTCCACATCGTTTGGTGTCTCCCAGGGGCTTGTGGCAAACTGTAACAGACTTTTATGGATATCTGTGAGAAATGGCTTTCTTCTTGCCACTCTTCCATAAAGGGCAGATCTGTGAAGTGTTGGACTGATTGTTGTCCTGTGGACAGACTCTCCCACCTCAGCTGTAGATCAGTTCATCCAGAGTGATCATGGGCCTCTTGGCTCCATCTCTGATCAGTCTTCTCCTTGTTTAGAGGGACGGCCGGGTCTTGGTAGATTTGCAGTGGTCTGATACTCCTTCCATTTCAATATGACGCTTGCACAGTGCTCCTTGGGATGTTTAAAGCTTGGGAAATCTTTTGGTCTCCAAATCCGGCTTTAAACTTCTCCACAACAGTATCAGGGACCTGCCTGGTGTGTTCCTTGGTCTTCATGATGCAGAACCCTGAGACTATCACAGAGCAGGTGCATTTATACTGAGACTTGATTACACACAGGTGGATTCTATGTATCTTCATCAGTCATTTAGGACGACATCGGATCATTCAGAGATCAAGATCAACTTCTGGACTGAAAGGAAATGGGACGAATAATTTTGCACGAACAACTTTTCAGTTTTATTATTACAAAAAAAGTTTAAATGATCCAATAAATTTCCTTCCACTTCACAATTGTGACCACTTGTTGTTGATTCTTCACCAAAAATGTAAAATGTTCTATCTTTTTGTTTGAAGCCTGAAATGTGGTAAAAGGTTGAAAAGTTCCAGGGGCCGAATACTTTCACAAGACACTGTAAATACACGATATACATGGTACACACACATATATACACTACATATACCACACAACTTTTAAAAAGCCTAAGGAGCTAAACTATGGAATGGAAGCGCTCATCTCCAGCTGCCGCCACCAGAGCACCGGATCGGGATTCACCCAGTAACACGGTTTTCCGATCTGGCTATAATTTTAACTCCTGGATCAGGAGAACCTGAGAGAACCGGCTGAATCCCATGCCCGCTCTTGTCCATTGCTGCTTGCTTCCATACTGTATCACCATGACGCTCCTCCGATTCAGCAGTGCAACCTTTGCTTGGTAACTCAAAGGATACATTTTTCTTTGAACATTTGCTTTAAATTGATATTCACTCGATATTGATTTTCATCACTTTGGTTCCTCTGCACTCAGTCACTTTATAGTCATTACTCCACTGGTCTTCATTTCCTGTCTCCTGGTTACCCCACTAGGTCACTTTACTGTGGTGTTTATTGGGCACTTATTTATCACACCTTGTTAACCCTTTCTGCACATAACTGGGCATATTACTGGCGGCACATAACTGGGCATATTACTGGGCGCACATAACTGGGGAATAATTACTATGTGGGGCAGTAAGGGGACTGGGTGGGATTAGGTGTATAGTTATGTTTTGGGCGGAGTTAGGGGCGTGGCCTAGTGCTGAAAAAATTTGCAACAATTTGTCCCTCTTTGTCCATTTCCAAAGTTGGGAGGTTTGCTCACCTGTACAATCCTTCTGAGGTCCCCTCAGATATCGCACTAGGGTGCGCCCCCCTCTGTTCTATTTTACCCTCTTTAACATGACATCACTAGTTGTCCCCAGATTCTCACACCCATTTAGTGTAACATCCCTAGTACTCCCAATTAACCCTTTGGACACTGGAGGTGTTGTTCATTTTTGCGTTTTCATGTTTTTTCCCGGAGTCATAACTTTTGTATTTTTCCATTCAAATTATAAAAACTTTGAATACATTTTTTTACATCTCCATACTCTGACCCCATAACTTTCTTTTCATAGTTATGTGTACCAAGCTGTGTGGGGGCCCCTTTTTTTAGCGGGACGATCTGTAGTTTTTCTTGATACCATTTTGGAGTGTGTGATTTTTTGTGTGAGAGAAGCAATGAAAAAGCAAAGCAATGAAAAAATGGCAAATCCGGGTTTTTCACCGCTTAGCTGCCGTGGTCACTCTTCACCATGGCATATAAAGACTTAAATGCCTACAATCAACATTATTGTCGCAGACATGAGCCGCCGGCCTTTGCTGTTTTCCCTCCCAGCACCGTACATGTATGGCGCTGGGAGCCTAAGGGTTAACATCACATCCTCAGAGGATATCACCAGCCTCCCATCCGTTTACTTGGAATACGCCTTCCACCCCCAAACGCTCTGACTTTCTATAGGGTCTCGTGGGATGAAACATTTTAGATACATTGATCGCTACCTGTGGAGAAAAATGTAAGAAGATTTATGTTCCGTGGACGGATGAGCGCGTTCTGTATTGATCACGTCAGACATGTGGATGAGGAAACGACTGAAGATGACCCCAAGTCTCTCATTATTGTCTCACGTGGTCCTCATCTTCAGCATTAGTCCTCCCCATTAGACTTGTCCTCAGAGTAGCCGGAGGTCATCACATTGTAACATCTGCTATATGGTAGGTTTCAGCATTGAAAGGACCTGGTGTATGGAGATGCCACGTGTCCTTGTTTCATTCATCTTATGGAGGCCACGGAAGTATCACTGACCCATTGAGATCCCTGGACCCCCAGTGAGTGACAGGAAAGGTCATGGTAAATCCATACCTCCCAACTTTGGAAATGGAGAAAGAGGGGCAAATTGTGTGATGCGCTAAGCACACTGCTGCAAACTTATTCGGCACTAGGCCACGCCTCTAACTCCACCCAAAACATAACTATACACCTAATCCCACCCAGTCCCCTTACTGCCCCACACAGTAATTATTCCCCAGTTATGTGCCCCCAGTAATATGCCCAGTTATGTGCCCCCAGTAATATGCCCAGTTATGTGCCCCCAGTAATATGCCCAGTTATGTGCCCCCAGTAATATGCCCAGTTATGTGCCCCCAGTAATATGCCCAGTTATGTGCCCCCAGTAATATGCCCTGTTATGTCCCCAGTAATATGCCCTGTTATGTGCCCCAGTAATATGCCCAGTTATGTGCCCCCAGTAAATGCCCTGTTATGTGCCCCAGTAATATCCCTGTTATGTGCCCCATAATAGCCCAGTTATGTGCCCAGTAACATGCCCAGTTATGTGCCCCCAGTAATATGCCCTGTTATGTGCCCCCAGTAATATGCCCAGTTATGTGCCCCCAGTAATATGCCCAGTTATGTGCCCCCAGTAAATATGCCCAGTTATGTGCCCCCAGTAATATGCCCAGTTTATGTGCCCCCCAGTAATATGCCCAGTTAATGTGCCCCAGTATATGCCCAGTTATGTGCCCCCAGTAATATGCCCAGTTATGTGCCCCCAGTATATCCCAATGTGCCCCCAGTTATGTGCCCCATTAATATGCCCAGTTATGTGCCCCCATTAATATGCCCAATTATGTGCCCCCATTAATATGCCCAGTTATGTGCCCCCAGTAATATGCCCAGTTATGTGCCCCCATTAATATGCCCAATTATGTGCCCTCATTAATATGCCCAGTTATGTGCCCCCATTAATATGCCCAGTTATGTGCCCCAGTAATATGCCCAGTTATGTGCCCCCAGTAAATATGCCCAGTTATGTGCCCCCATTAATATGCCCAGGTTATGTGCCCCAGTAATATGCCCAGTTATGTGCCCCAATTAATATGCCAGTTATGTGCTCCCAGTAATATGCCCCAGTTATGTGCCCCCAGTAATAATGCCCAGTTATGTGCCCCATTAATAATGGCCCAGCTGTGCCTCCCTGTAATATGCCCACATTGTGCTCCCCAGTAATGTTGTGCCCCAGTATAATATGGCCACATTGTGTCCCCAGTAACGCTGTGCCCCCAGTTAATATGCCCACTTGGTGCTCCCAGTAATATGCCCACATTGCGCCCCCAGTAATATGCCCACATTGTGCCCCCAGTAATATGCCCACATTGCGCCCCCAGTAATATGTTCACATTGTGTCCCAGTAATGCTGTGCCCCCAGTAATATTGCCCACATTGTGCCCCCCAGTAATTATCCCACATTGTGCCCCCAGTAATATGCCCACATTGTGCCCCCAGTAATATGCCCACATTGTGCCACTCACAGAAAGTTTAAAAAATAAACACCATATACTTACCTTCTTCCTTGCAGCAGCATCACCAGCAGGGCATTGTCTGCTCTACTCCTGAGGGGGTGGAGACAAGGCTGACTGTCGGCCAGCCCCGCCCCCCGCCCAGACCAAAGGTATGGAGAGCCAGCAGAGGGTACAGGAGGGATGTTGGATTAAGCAGTGAGCCGATGCTGGCTCTCTGCTTTATCACCATACAAGCAACTGTCTCTGCATCCTATGCACGCAGGGACAGCTGCCAGAAAGTGGGACGTACCTCCTCCATACCGGGACAGCAGGACTGCCACTGCAATCCAGGACTGTCCCGCTGGATCCGGGATGGTTGGGAGGTATGTCATTGACCCATTGAGATCCCTGGACCCCCAATGAGTGAAACGTCATGGAAAATCCCTCATGAGAAGTACAAGCCGCACCTAATGAGAAGCTCCTATACAAGGAGAGGACAGGAATAGACACCACATTATGGACTTACTTACAGATTAAAGAAAAACACTTGTGTTGTGTCTGATATCACTTCTCAGCTCCATTGAAGTGACTGGGACTGAGCGGCCCGACCACACACAACCCGTGGACAGACGTGGCATGTGTTTCTCTAGTCTTGGTAATATTGGAGGTGCAGGAAAGGGACCCCTGTGAGGTCTCATCACAGCCTATAATGGAGCCATGTATGGTCCTCCAGAGCTGGAGATACCTCTCACAGGATCCCATGTATTGATTCAATTAACTCGCAGTTTAAGGAGAACATTTCGGAAAGTATCAGATGTTTCCCCCTCGGACGGTGTCGTTTAGTAGAACAGACATCATACATCCATCACTACACGCAGGGACAAGGAGACTCGACTTCTACAACCCAGCGCTAAGTGTTTTATGTTCCCACCACGTTGGAGCCATTTGGATTTAGAGGGAAGCTCGGGTTGCACACGATTTGTCTCTGGTTCTGGGTCTGTCACCTCCTCCTCTAGTATTATATGGCTCGCCCCGTTCATCGGCTTTCTCACCGGTCCATATTAGGACTGATATTGTATTTCATGTCATTATATTCCTATGTTCATGAGAAACTCCCGATCAGCAGACGTGGAGAGGACAGCAACGTCGTGTGGGACCTGCAGAATTTTTCCTTCTGGTATTTTAAAAGCTGCTTCCCATTGAAATGAATGGGAGGCTGTTCAATGTGTTTTTGGAGCAGATTTTCAGTCAGAAATACTCCAAAATCTGACCAAAAAACTCTGTGTGAACTGGCCCTTACTGTGCCCTATAGAGCTGTGTGTCACGCCTGTGACTATACTCCGTCGGCTCTTGCCCTGTATACTGGTCATGCTTCTCCCCCTTGGGTCCTTGTACGCGGCATCCTCTTCCCCCTGCCCAATGCCTCCTTCCTGCTGGGGGTCACTCATGTCGTATCAGCAAATTCTGATCCACACTGAATAAGATGCCTTTCCCAGGTTCTGAAGATCCCATACCCTGCTTGTCCCAGATGGAGCTTCATTTACCCAACATCTAGATAATATATAGGTATTAGTGATGAGCGAGCATGCTCGAGTCCCCTCCCTCCCCTCACTAATTAGAAGTGCCCGGAGGCGGAACTCACCGCCTCTACTCTCCCCGCCACTGTCACTGCCTCCGCCTGCCCTCCTCTTCACTTACGTCCTCCGTCTGTTCCAGTCTCTCCTCCAGCCGCCGATGTCGTGCCCACAATGGGCAATACAGTGCGCATGCGCCGGCTCGGCAAGAGCCTGGAACAGACGGAGGACGCAAGTGAAGAGGAGGGCGAGCCGAGGCAGTGACAGTGGAGCGGTTAGAAGAGCGGGGAGATACCTGGCCACATTTTTTTTATTTTTATGGGGGATCACTACAAACCAGGCACACTCCCCTCTTCCAAGCGGGGGTGTCTGGTTTACTCCCATTGACTTACATTATGCTTGGGTGCTCGATCAACACTAATAGGTATAATCTTGCCTGACAAGACGCCCAGCGATGGTGTAAGAGAGAGGAGATCCTGTTACAATACAGGGTTAGAAACGGGCAGACGAGCGGTAAAATCTCCCACAAGTTGAGAAAAGCAGCCGCACCTTCCAGAAGGGACAGAACTATAGATTCAAAGCCTCCATCGCCAGTTCTGTCCCGTTTACCACATTGTGCACAACTGAACCCCCGATGGACCCCAATATATGTGAATATGGGACATTGGGTTCTGTGGGATCCATCATAAGGCAGATTGGTATCAGGTTGTGGCTTCTGCTTTGAATGGAAGCCACAACTCAGAAGTGATCAGAGCCTAAGAAGCCTCAGAAATGAGAAGTAACCTTATTAACACTTACAAGAAGGCGATGACTGGGCTGATTGACCCTTTACCTACTCAAATTAAAGGGCATGTCCCATGAACAATATTCTACATTTTTTAGAACCAGCACCCGGATCTGAATACTTTTGTAATTGCATGCAATTAAAAATTTAGCATAGCCACTGAGTTATTCAATCAAATGTATCTGTATAGCGCCACCTGCTGTTTGCCCTTTTTCTAAATTCTATGTCCACCTTGCTGAGGTGGACACACATGCTCAGTTCCGTCCTTCAACTGACACCAACTGCAGTAGGAAGGACACACCCATGACAAAGGACACGCCCCCCCCCAGAGCTGCCTGCAGGGTAATTGGAGCAACGAATGGGGAGATCTCTGGATCCAGGGCTGGTTCTAGCTTTGTTAGATACCATATGATATGGCTGATGGGCAACTGTCACCGATCACTGTAGTCCTGAAGTCCTCAGTAGAGAAGTAACACAACCATTCCACATTAGAGGAATAGGAAATCGTCACTGACGTCCATTAAGTTTCTATCAACCAAGAAAAGTGACAAAGAAGCAAATAATGGAGTCTCTTCTCCCAGAGAATACGACCCCCGGATGATTGTTCCCTGAGGTTAATGCATTTGGTTACAGGCGATTATATAGTAAAATTAGTGCCGACGAAGAGCAAATTACAGGCGGCGCAAAAGAATCTTAAGAAATTTGAGGGATCATCAAGTTTAAGTACAAAGGATAATGAATTAAAGGAATTGCTCAACACATTCCAAAATCTCCTAATGGAACGTAAAATATATATTACACTTAGAAATTGGCTAATGGAAGAGGAGCGATTACTGCGCTCGCTGAGGTTCTGTTACAGCAGACGCCTCGTGATGATTGATACATTTACTTCTGGGACTTTGTTATAAAGTAAAAGCAAAACTGAAAGATCTCACGCTGGAAGACGCAGATTAATACCGGATCTCTGATCTGGCCCAGGGCTCGGTGGCAGCAGGACGGTGCAGTCCTATGTCAGCCAGCTCCGATATGAAATCAAGAGCCTCTGGTGACAGGAATCCGAACTCCTCGATCCAGAAGATACTTCACCTGATCCACTACAGACAGCAAGACAACGACCTCCTCCTCCTTCCTGTGGTTCGGCAGGTTTAGATAACATGGGTGCTTTCTTGTAGAAACAGCGCCGCCCCTGTCCACAGGTTGTGAGTGGTATTACAGCACAGCTCCATTCACTTCAATGTTGGAGGTGGTACCATTTCTACAAGAAAGCAGCCATGCTTTTTACACTTGGGTAACCTTAGTGCATGTACAGGACTATGGGGGATGGTATAGTGGAAGGGGGCAATAGATAACAATACGTCCCAGGTTCCCAGACCAGGCCTTCTTCTATCATCAGACGCACTGATCTTCTCATAAGGGATCTTTTTGAGTTCTCAGGTTGGGTATGTGCGAAACCACCATCCCTGCACCCCTTGGCCACTTCTCTGGGGTAGAGATGAGCGAATCATTCGTCGAACATTTCATAAGATTGGTATATTCTACGAATCTATTCGGCGAATCTGCGTATAAATCATACGTTATTATGTTGGGTTTTGCAATCATTCGCGCACTAATAACTAACGTTTAGTTTTAAAAGGTAATCCCCGTCATTGTACCCCTCAGATGCCGCGTTCGTACATGATTGCTGCATCCAAGAGTAAAAACAGTATAAAATTAACAAAATAAAATAAAATCATACTTACCGTCGTCCTCAATTTGCTCGCGACCCAGCCGCCATCCTGCTTGAAGATCTGGTGCAAAATCTCACTCAGCCTGAGATAACGACATCATGCCAGCCGGCACGGTGATGTCATATGTCACCACGCATGGGATTTCAGCTGAGATCTCCAATCAAGATGGCGGCAGCCCATCACAAACAAATGGAGGAGATAAGTATGATTTTTTATGTTTTTTACACTATTTCAGGTTAAATCGATGTGCTACCACAAAGCACAAGGAAATTCGGCTTCGCGGTGAATCAAATTTATCCTGAAATTTGGATCAAATTCCACATCATTGGATTTGATTCGCTCATCTCTAATGAGGACTTATAAGGCTTCATTCACACGTCCGTATGTGTTTTGCTGTCCGCAAATTGCGGGTCCACAAAAAAAACGGATGACGTTCCGTATGGCATCTGTGTTTCCGTTTTTTTGCGGATCCATTGTAACAATGCCTATCCTTGTCAGCAAAACAGACAAGAATAGGACATGTTCTATCTTTTTTGTGGAACGGAAATACGGACGTACGGAAACTGAAATGCACACATTGGAAGTACCTTCCATTTTTTTTGCGGACCCATTGAAATGAATGGTTCTGCATACGGTCCGCAAAAAAAAAAACAAAAACAGAACGGACACGGAAACAAAATATGGTCATGTGAATGAAGCCTTAGTCCTCTTACGTCCGGGTCCTGGAGAGTCTACACTGGACAATGAACTGCACAGCATGGTGACTGGCCATTACATCTGCCTATAGCACCTGCATCATTTGGGCCCTTGATAAGCACATTTGGGGCCCTTCCTTGAGCACGTGCATGGGCACCTACTATCCCGGCCATCACTTGGCAGGCACAATACCTCACCACTAATATCTGCCGCTCTCCCTCCAGACACCCTGTTCTAGAATCCGATGGTCTGTTCCCCGCCGCGCTCTCCTATATAATTACGACGTACGGTGTTACATCTCTGCCAAGAGCCGGGCAGATACAGATGGAGCATTTGCAGCTTCATCCAATATAATGCGAGGATAATCTATTCCATTCTTCTGAATTCAAGTAGAGCAATTTTATTAAAAGACCTGTCAACAAAGTTGTTCACTTCCAACCTCCCACCGCAGCTGCGATTTGCCTCCAAACGTCTATTAGGCGGCTATTCTCCTTGAACACCTGATTAATTACATCGGGAGGGGGGGGGACGTTCCTTTAAAATCTCCTCATTCTGTCTAAAAACAAGCAAAATAAATCTGCAGCTCGAGGGGCGACTATAGGTTTTCTGCTGCGCTCAGGCCGCACGCTGGGGAAGGCTGCAGGTTTTTAATCATTTTTTATTTACAAATAATGAAATAAAAACATTCATTTGACAGATCGCATACATCTATGTAACATCAATGGAATGTGGATATTTTGTTGCACTTTGTATCTATTCTTTATATCCATAGCGGCTGCTCCCTGCATCTCTCTACACAGTCAGAATAATTTCTTTATGTCTCTGTATCTGTTCTGTGTGTCTTTGTATCTATTTTGTATCCAGTCTGTTTCATCTGCAGAACCCTTCCCTGTGAGCGCTGCTGGTCCTTGGTCTCTGCTTCTGGTATTTTTTAGATGCTGAATAACAGGAACATCGTCATTGGTTTGGAACAGATGACACAATGAGGTTGTGATCTTTCCATGACTTCGTCCAGCCATGTCCGCCACACTGATGTTATATTCTGATATCAGTAACCAGAGGAAGAAGAAGAAGAGGCCCATAGTTCCCAGTGTAGCTTTGATTGTGGAATAGAATTGAAGTTCTATTGACCTCTTTAGCTTGTGCGTACATTTCATTGTATTACAGTTAAACAGCGCTGTCTGCTGAATATTTCCATGCTATATCTTCACAGCTGTCAGAGCTTTGCATTTGTCACACAGAGTTCCAAATTCCTTTCAGTTACATTTACATGTTGCAATTCGTTCTGCCTCCAGCCACCACTAGGGGGAGCTCACTGCATACAGATTATACAGCCACCACTAGAGGGAGCTCACTACATACAGATTATACAGCCACCACTAGAGGGAGCTCACTACATACAGATTATACAGCCACCACTAGAGGCGAGCTCACTACATACAGAGTTAGTACAGCCACCACTAGAGGGAGCTCACGTACATACAGATTATCACAGCCACCAACGTAGATGGGAGCTCACTACATACAGATTATAACAGCCACCACTAGAGGGAGGCTCACTAACATACAGATTATATCAGCCAGCCACTAAGAGGGAGCTCACTACATATAGATTATACAGCCACCACTAGAGGGAGCTCACTACATACAGATATACAGTCAACCACTGAGAGGGTAGCTCACTACATACAGATTATAACAGCCACCACTAGAGGGAGCTCACTTAGGGAGCTCACTACCATACAGATTATACAGCCACCACTAGAGGGAGCTCACTACATACAGATTATACAGCCACCACTAGAGGGAGCTCACTACATATAGATTATACAGCCACCACTAGAGGGAGCTCACTACATACAGATTATTACAGGTCACCACTAGAGGGAGCTCACTACATATAGATTATACAGCCACCACTAGAGGGAGCTCACTACATACAGATTATACAGCCACCACTAGAGGGAGCTCACTACATACAGATTATACAGCCACCACTAGAGGGAGCTCACTACATACAGATTATACAGCCACCACTAGAGGGAGCTCACTACATACAGATTATACAGCCACCACTAGGGGAGCTCACTACATACAGATTATACAGCCACCACTAAAGGGAGATCACTACATATAGATTATACAGCCACCACTAGAGGGAGCTCACTACATATAGCTTATACAGCCACCACTAGAGGGAGCTCACTGCATACAGATTTACTGTTCAGTAGGAGATGGACTAATAAGTAATGAGCTCCCCCTGGTGGTTGCAGCAAGAACAGTCTCAGTAGTTTCTTCATCTTCTGCAAGTTTAGCACAACTTCTTCAGCACCTGATACAAAGTGGTTATTATAAATGCTGGATATAACCCGGGATTATTGTAAAGTGGATTATTAAGTAAAAAAAGGGACAAAAATGTTCAAATCTCTCAGAAAAAAAAAATCAACAAAACAATTATTTGCTTCTCATGCTCTCGAAGTAAAAGCCGCCGCGAGCAGAATTACTTTGTGTAATTAAGGGTAACTGACAAATTATTTTGGACAATAAGATGTAATTTGTCTATGCAGATGAGCTGATTAAATAGATCAATATTTCACATCCCCAAATGAAAGACAAAGCGAAATTGTTTCTTTTCAGAAATTTTGCTAATTATAGCTAATGACCCAGATGAGATATGCAGATGAGCTCCACGAATCATGGAAGACACTGCTGCAAGTAAATTGTCTGAAGGAAAACCTCTAGTTTAATGGGACTCTGCATTCTGGCTACAACCTCAGCAAAATGCTTTATAATATACAGGAAGTAATCTGTGGATCTTGTCACTCCCCAGCTGCAAAATTATAACACTGGAAATCCCAGGTATACAATGATTGAAATGATTCTATCTAGTGGTGACGGTATAATCTGTATGTAGTGAGCTCCCTCTAGTGGTGGCTGTATAATCTGTATGTAGTGAGCTCCCTCTAGTGGTGACTGTATAATCTGTATGCAGTGAGCTCCCTCTAGTGGTGGATGTATATTCTGTATGTAGTGATCTCCCTCTAGTGGTGGCTGTATAATCTGTATGTAGTGAGCTCCCTCTAGTGGTGACTGTATAATCTGTATGCAGTGAGCTCCCTCTAAGTGGTGGCTTGCTATAATCTGTATGCAAGTGAGCCCCTGTGTCCCTCTAGTGGTGCGATGGGTATATTCTGTATGTAGTGATCTCCCTCTAGTGGTGGATGTATAATCTGTATGTAGTGAGCTCCCCTCTAGTGGTGCCTCTAGTGGTGGAATATAATCTGTATGTAGTGAGCTCCCTCTAGTGGTGGATGTATAATCTGTATGCCAGTGAGCTCCCTCTAGTGGTGGCTGTATAATCTGTATGTAGTGAGCTCCCTCTAGTGGTGGATGTATAATCTGTATGTAGTGAGCTCCCTCTGTGTGACTGTATAATCTGTAATGTATTGAGCTCCCCCTAGTGGTGGATGTATAATCTGTATGTAGTGAGCTCCCCCTAGTGGTGGCTGTATAATCTATATGTAGTGAGCTCCCTCTAGTGGTGGCCTGTATAATCTGTATGTAGTGAGCTCCTCTAGTGGTGGCTGTATAATCTGTATGTAAGTGACCACCCTCTAGTGGTGGCTGTATAATCTGTATACAATGAGCTCACCCTAGTGGTGGCTGTATAATCTGTATGTAGTGAGCTCCCTCTAGTGGTGGCTGTATAATCTGTATGTAGTGACCACCCTCTAGTGGTGGCTGTATAATCTGTATGTAGTGAGATCCTCTAATGGTGGCTGTATAATCTGTATGCAGTGAGCTCCCTTTAGTGGTGACTGTATAATCTGTATGTAGTGAGCTCCCTCTAGTGGTGGCTGTATAATCTGTATGTAGTGAGCTCCCTCTAGTGGTGGCTGTATATCTGTATGTAGTGACCACCCTCTAGTGGTGGCTGTATAATCTGTATGTAGTGAGATCCCTCTAGTGGTGGCTGTATAATCTGTATGCAATGAGCTCCTTTAGTGGTGACTGTATAATCTGTATGTAGTGAGCTCCCTCTAGTGTGGCTGTATAATCTGTATGTAGTGAGCTCCCTCTAGTGGTGGCTGTATAATCTGTATGTAGTGAGCTCCCCTCTAGTGGTGGCTGTATAATCTGTATGTAGTGAGCTCCCTCTAGTGGTGACTGTATAATCTGTATGTAGTGATCTCCCTCTAGTGGTGACTGTATAATCTGTATGTAGTGATCTCCCTCTAGTGGTGGCTGTATAATCTGTATGTAGTGAGCTCCCCTCTAGTGGTGGCTGTATAATCTGTATGTAGTGAGCTCCATCTAGTGGTGCGTTATCTGTATGTAGTGAGCTCCTCTAGTGGTGGCTTGTATAATCTATATGTAGTGAGCTCCCTCTAGTGGTGACTGTATAATTGTATGTAGTGAGCTCTCTCTAGTGGTGGCTGTATAATCTATAAATAGTGGAGCTCACCTCTAGTAGTGGCTATATAATCTGTATGTAGTGAGCTCCCCCTAGTGGTGGCAGTATAATCTGTGTGTAGTGAGCTCCCTCTAGTGGTGGCTGTATAATCTGTATGTAGTGAGCTCCCTCTAGTGATGACTGTATAATCTGTATGCAGTGAGCTTCCTGTAGTGGTGGCTGTATAATCTGTATATAGTAGGCTCTCTGTAGAGGTTGCTATATAATCTGTATGTAGTGAGCTCCCTCTAGTGATGACTATATAATCTGTATGTAGTGAGCTCCCTCTAGTGGTGACTGTATATCTGTATATAGTGAGCTCCCTCTAGTGGTGGCTGTATAATCTGTATGTAGTGAGCTCCCTCTAGTGTGGCTATATAATCTGTATGCAGTGAGCTCCCTCTAGTGGTGGCTGTATAATGTGTATGTAGTGAGCTCCCTCTAGTCGTAACTGTATAATCTGTATGCAGTGAGCTCCCTCTAGTGGTGGCTGCATAATCTGTATATAGTAGGCTCTCTTTAGCGGTTGCTATATAATCTGTATGTAGTGAGCTCCCTCTAGTGGTGACTGTATAATCTGTATGTAGTGAGCTCCCTCTAGTGGTGGCTGTATAATCTGTATGTAGTGAGCTCCCCTAGTGGTGGCTGTATAATCTGTATGTAGTGAGCTCCCTCTAGTGGTGGCTGTATAATCTGTATATAGTGAGCTCCCCCTAGTGGTGACTGTATAATCTGTATGTAGTGAGCTCCCTCTAGTGGTGGCTGTATAATCTGTATGTAGTTAGATTCCTGCACCCCTCAACATCCTCAGTCTTCACCGCAAAACACAGCATTCTTAAAGGAGTTGTGCATATCTGAGCGCCTGGTCTGGGGTCTAAATAAGGGCTCATGCACACAAACGTATTTTCTTTCCGTGTCTGTTCCGTTTTTTTTTAGTGGATCATATGCGGAACCATATGTCGGTATTTCCATTCTGCTAAAAAATTTAGAACATGTCCTATTATTGTCCGCATTACGGACAAGGTTAGGACTGTTCTATTAGGGGCCAGCTGTTCTTTTCTGCAAAATACGGAATGCACACAGACGTATTTTTCTTCGGATCCGTTTTTTGCGTACCGCAAAATAGATACAGTTGTGTGCATCAGGCCTTAATGTGTGTAAGGACTTTGGGCACCAGTAGCCCCTGGCTGTGATCCCCAGGTGTGTTATTTCCTCGTAGTACTAAGCGTTGCGATGTTCTGTGCGGGGACCTCCGGGGTCTTGTCCTTCGCTGAGCATTGCTCGTGAGACATTCTGATATTTCCTTCATCAGTAAAGTGTCCTTGTAAATTGCACAGAATTTCTGGCAGATCTCGGCGTGAGTTTCGGCAGAGGCGCGCGTTACGGCTGCTAATGCTTTCTATTTATGGGGTCTAGTGAGGTTAATGCATCTGCTGGAAGTAAGTGAACCCCACCGTCCAACAAGTGAAATTACTGCGTGATTCTGCGGATGGCGCGGCCGCGTCCTAGACTGGAGGGAGAATAATGAGATTGGACATCGGAGATTAGTGTAAAAGCTGCGCACAGACGCGGATGATGGCAGCGCTCGCCGCTCCGGCCGTCCTCGTGCCAGAAACAGATATCTCTCCACTTGTTAAACATGAATTGATTCCGGGGCTTGGAATAAATTCTGCGTCTCTATAGAAAATGAACAAGAGCATGGAGATCGAAGGCTGGAAGAGAACGAAGGAATAATCTCACTGTAGGAGGCGAGAAACAGAGCGCTGTGCGGAGACGTATACCGGAGCACACCTCCGGGGCTCACACATATCTGCACTCGTCTTACACAATGTGGTCTGAGGCCTATGAGGGTGAATGTCGGGGACGAAACACATGGACTCCGGTATCCTGCCGCAATATTCATATATGGGCCTGGAACATTACTGACCCAATGAGGGGTTAATTCTACATTATCCCTGTGACATCACTGTGTACATTAAAAGAAGATAAATGTGGGGGCGTTCCCCCAGTGTGACACCTAAAATAACAGGTCCCCATCAAATGTAGCTCCATACCAGACAGTTATGGTAGAATCCTTCCCAGAGGGGAACAACGCTAGAGCGCTGCACCTTCCCGCCGGAGACAACCGCAAAAGGCCATAAGAGAATTCAAAGAGACACGTGTAAAATGTGGGACATGACGGGTGCTGCACTGGAACTAATAAAAGATTTTCTTTATTTTAACACATAAAAGTATCCTTCACTTTATGTAAGTGTGGCAGCAGTTTTGTGTCTTTTTTATAGATTAGAGGGGAGATTTACCAAACTGCTGTTTGATGGAGCTGGCTTAAGATGCGCCATAGCAACTAAGACAAACTTCTTTGGAAAATGAAAGGTGAAATCTGATTGGTTGCTATGGGCAACTAAGCAAGTTCTACTTTACACCAGTTTATTAAATCTCCCCCTATGTGCCTTTGTACTTCGGGTCCTTGAGAGTGTATATATACATTTACTGTTTATTACAAAGGAAATATCTTATTAATACTAATGCAGTACATGTTATGTCCCAAATTTTACACATGTCTCTGTGACATCACTGTGTTTATTATCTCTATACTGTGACATCACAGTGTTTATTATCTCTGTACTGTGACATCACTGTATGTATTATCCCTGTACTGTGACATCACTGTGTGTATTATCCCTGTACTGTGACATCACTGTGTTTATTATCTCTGTACTCTGACATCACTGTGTTTATTATCCCTGTACTGTGACATCACTGTGTTTATTATCTCTATACTGTGACATCACTGTATGTATTATCCCTGTACTGTGACATCACTGTATGTATTATCCCTGTACTGTGACATCACTGTGTGTATTATCCCTGTACTGTGACATCACTGTGTTTATTATCCCTGTACTCTGACATCACTGTGTTTATTATCCCTGTACTGTGGACATCACTGTGTTATTATCTCTATACTGTGACATCACAGTGTTTATTATCTCTGTACTGTGACATCACTGTGTTTATTATCTCTGTACTGTGACATCACCGTGTTTATTATCTCTGTACTGTGACATCACCGTGTTTATTATCTATGTACTGACATCACTGTGTTTATTATCCCTGTACTGTGACATCGCTGTGTTTATTATCTATGTACTGACATCACTGTGTTTATTATCTCTATACTGTGACATCACTGTGTTTATTATCCCTGTACTGTGACATCGCTGTGTTTATTTATCTCTGTACTGTGACATCACTGTGTTTTATTATCCCTGTACTGTGACATCACTGTGTTTTATCCTGTACTGTGACATCACTGTGTTTATTATCCCTGTACTGTGACATCACTGTGTTTATTATCCCTGTACTGTGACATCACTGTGTTTAATTATCTCTGTACTGTGACATCACTGTGTTTATTATCCCTGTACTGTGTGAAATCACTGTGTTTATTATCTCTGTACTGTGACATCACTGTGTGTATTATCCCTGTACTGTGACATCACTGTGTTTTATTATCTCTATACTGTGACATCACAGTGTTTATTATGTATGACATACACTCGTGTGTATCTGTACTGTGACATCACTGTGTTTATTATCCCTGTACTGTGACATCACACTTGTGTTTATTATCCCTGTTAACTGTGACACACTGTGTTTATTATCCCTGTACTGTGACAATCACTGTGTTTTATATGTCTGTACTGTGACATCACTATGTTTATTATCCCTGTACTGTGACATCACTGTGTGTATTATCCCTGTACTGTGACATCACTGTGTTTATTATCTCTGTACTGTGACATCACTGTGTTTATTATCCCTGTACTGTGACATCACTGTGTTTATTATCCCTGTACTGTGACATCACTGTGTTTATTATGTCTGTACTGTGACCATCACTGTGTTTATTATCTCTGTACTGTGACACACTGTGTTTATTATCCCTGTACTGTGACATCACTGTGTTTATTATCCCTGTACTGTGACATCACTGTGTTTATTATCCCTGTACTGTGACATCACTGTGTTTATTCTATCTGTACTGGTGACATCACTGTGTGTATTATCCCTGTACTGTGACATCACTGTGTTTATTACTCTGTCTGTACTGTGTACTGTTCACTGTGTTTATTATCCACTGTAACTGTGACATCACTGTGTTTATTATATCCCTGTTACTACTGTGACATCACTGTGTTTATTATGTCTGTACTGTGACATCACTGTGTTTATTATCTCTGTACTGTGACATCACTATGTTTATTATCCCTGTACTGTGACATCACTGTGTTTTATTATCCCTGTACTGTGACATCACTGTGTGTATTATCCCTGTACTGTGACATCACTGTGTTGTTATTATCCCTGTACTGTGACATCACTGTGTTTATTATCTCTGTACTGTGACATCACTGTGTTTTATTATCCTGTACTGTGACATCACTGTGTTTATTATCCCTGTACTGTGACATCACTGTGTGTAATTACTGTACTGTGACATCACTGTGTTTATTATCCTGTACTGTGACATCACTGTGTTTATTATTCTGTACTGTGACATCACTATGTTTATTATCCTGTACTGTGACATCACTGTGTTTTATTATCCCTGTACTGTGACATCACTGTGTTTATTATCCCTGTACTGTGACATCACTGTGTTTATTATGTATTATGTGTTTATTATCTGTACTGTGACATCACTGTGTTTATTATCCTGTACTGTGACATCACTGTTTATTATCCTGTACTGTGACATCACTGTGTTATTATCCCTGTACTGTGACATCACTGTGTTTATTATCACTGTACTTGTGACATCACTGTGTTTATATCCTGTACTGTGACATCACTGTGTTTATTATCCCTGTACTGTGACTGTATCCCTGTACTGTGACATCGCTGTAATCTACTGTGTTGTATTATCTCTGTACTGTGACATTACTGTGTTTACTATCCCTGTACTGTGACATCACTGTGTTTATTATCTCTGTACTGTGACATCACTGTGTTTATTATCCCTGTACTGTGACATCGCTGTGTTTATTATCCCTGTACTGTGACATCGCTGTGTTTATTATCTCTGTACTGTGACATCGCTGTGTTTATTACCTCTGTACTGTGACATCACTGTGTTTATTATCTCTGTATTGTGACATCACTGTGTTTATTATCTCTGTACTGTGACATCACTAGGGGCCCCATAGCTGTGGATGACGGTACATATGTGGTGTTTTTGGTGGATGCAATCTCCTCTTTTGGAGACGCCGGCCCTTTAACTGCTTCACCTGACGTAAACTGAATCCTTTTAATTAGTGAGTTTCTCACTTTCTGTGTAATTTACATGTTTTCTATTTGATTGCAGTTTTGCTACTTTTTACTCACATGATTATTCTAGACAATAAGGAACCTTACTGCAGGGGGTCAGTAGATGGTTCCCAGTACTGGATGATGTCACCCATGTGGCCACCACCATGACTCCCACAAACGTCTCCACTCTGCTTTCCCATCTCTTGGAAGGAAATCTGCTACTTACACCGACCTTTAGTGTTTTTAAGCTGATCTGTCGGCAATACATAGTTACCTTGGGCAAAGTTACCCTTTTATCTGGGGAACACCCCCGTGGTGGCCGTGTGGGCGATCACCCCACTTTTCCAGGAACATATATAATGGATGGGAGAAGAGGAGAATATAAATGCAGAATAATATTGATAGAACAGGATGAAATCAGATTCCTGTCACCTGGAGCGCGTCTGGATATCGAGTGGCGAGTGATCTATGGACGGGCGAAGTGTCTGGGACGGGGGAGGGGATATTGAATAGTTTGCAGAACAGGTTCACCCAGGAAGGAGCAATATCAGGGGGCGCAGTACAGGATCTGTACCGTTATACACGTATCTGTACCATCACACAGGAGCTGGAACTGGAACTGGAAATATAACAGGGGCCCAAGGGGCCACCACCCTCACCTCACCTTCCATGGTTCACCTACTGATCCGGAATGTTCTACAGCATTATATGGGTGCTGTATGGCACTATTATGTAAGCACTGTATGGCAGTATTATATGGGTGCTCTATGGCAGTATTATATAAGCATTGTATGGTAGTATTATATGGGTGCTCTAGGACACTGTTATGTAAGCACTGTATGGCAGTATTATATGGGTGCTGTTTGGCAGTATTATGTAAGCACTGTATGGCAGTATTATATGGGTGCTCTATGGCAGTATTATGTAAGCACTGTGTGGCAGTATTATATGGGTGCTCTAGGGCACTGTTATGTAAGCACTGTATGGCAGTATTATATGGGTGCTCTAGGGCACTGTTATGTAAGCACTCTATGGCAGTATTATATGGATGCTGTTTGACAGTATTATGTAAGCACTGTATGGCAGTATTATATGGGTGCTCTATGGCAGTATTATGTAAGCACTGTGTGGCAGTATTATATAAGCATTGTATGGCAGTATTATGTAAGCACTGTATGGCACTATTATATGGGTGCTCTATGGGAGTATTATGTAAGCACTGTATGGCAGTATTATGTAAGCACTGTATGGCAGTATTATATGGGTGCTCTATGGCAGTATTATGTAAGCACTTTGTGGCAGTATTATATAAGCATTGTATGGCAGTATTATATGGGTGCTCTATGGCAGTATTATGTAAGCACTGTATGGCAGTATTATTTGGCCAATAGGTTTCATATAATATGAGGATGGAATATGGTGGAGATCATGGTTCCTTCCGCGGGGCAGCCCGTCATTTATTTCAGGATGAGAATCCGTGGCAGGAATGTGACTTTGCAATCCACAGGGAAGCAGGAGGGAAAGCGATCAATAATCAGAAAACAAAGGTAGATGAGATGCTGATCTGTCAGCCCAGAAATCAATGCCGCCCCTCCTCTCCTGAACCATGATGGATTCCCGCTCTTCTCGCTCACATCAGAGATGAAACTGAATGTGACAGACTTTCTTGAATACATTAATAGTTCATGTAACCAGTTACACTGCAGTACCAAACTTAGCCACACGGTGCGCTGTGAGGATGAAATAACCCCCATATCCACACACAGGGCAAAGGACTTCCATTCTGTCCCAGGCAGTACAATAGACTATAGCACCACCTAGAGGGAGAAATGTTTACTGCAGCAATTTACATTTTCTGCTCTGTGCAAAGCAATTAATAGAGAACAGCACATGACGTATAGTAAAATATGACTGTATTTACTCTGCTTGCTTTAAATTATATATATATATATGTGAAGGACCATGTCAGTTGGATTCTTTCAAAAGAGAAACCTTTCAAAATACCGTAGCAGAAATTCATTTCCTGCATCCACTATCTATAAAGTACATTTCTGGAGCAGTGCTCGCTTGGATTCGCTCTGACACATCAGAATTACAGATATACACACATCATTTCCAGCTGACACACGTTCTCTGAGCACAATGCTAGAGCCGCATTATCAGGGGGCGTTCTGTCATTCACAAAGGAGAATTCAAATACATCAGCAAATACTATATATAGTAAAATAGGTAATTAGCAAGTGACAGTTGTATTGATGAATGCATAGGGCCTGAACACAAGCATAGAGCCAGTACACGGTGCACAGAGCCAGTACACGGTGCACAGAGCCAGTACACGGTGCATAGAGCCAGTACACGGTGCACAGAGCCAGTACACGGTGCACAGAGCCAGTACACGGTGCACAGAGCCAGTACACGGTGCATAGAGCCAGTACACGGTGCACAGAGCCAGTACACGGTGCACAGAGCCAGTACACGGTGCACAGAGCCAGTACACGGTGCACAGAGCCAGTACACGGGTGCACAGAGCCAGTACACGGTGCACAGAGCCAGGACACGGTGCATAGAGCCAGTACACGGTGCATAGAGCCAGTACACGGTGCACAGAGCCAGTACACGGTGCACAGAGCCAGTAACACGGTGCACAGAGCCAGTACACGGTGCACAGAGCCAGTACACGGTGCACAGAGCCAGTACACGGTCTCAGAGCCAGAACATGGTGCATAGAGCCAGTACACGGTGCACAAAGCCAGTACACGGTGCACAGAGCCAGTACACGGTGCACAGAGCCAGTACTCGGTGCATAGAGCCAGTACACGGTGAATAGAGCCAGTACACGGTGCACAGAGCCAGAACACGGTGCATAGAGCCAGTACACGGTGCACAGAGCCAGTACACGGTGAATAGAGCCAGTACACGGTGCACAGAGCCAGTACACGGTGCACAGAGCCAGTACACGGTGCACAGAGCCAGGACACGGTGCATAGAGCCAGGACACGGTGCATAGAGCCAGGAACACGGTGCATAGAGCCAGGACACGGTGCACAGAGCCAGTACACGGTGCACAGAGCCAGTACACGGTGCACAGAGCCAGTACACGGTGCACAGAGCCAGTACACGGTGCATAGAGGCAGTGCACAGTGCATAGAGCCAGTAAACGGTGTATACAGCCAGAATATGGTGCACAGAGCCAGTACACAGTTCATAGAGCCAGTACACAGTGCAGAGAGCCAGTACACAGTGCATAGAGCCAGTACACAGTGCACAGAGCCAGATCATGGTGCATAGAGCCAGTACACAGTGCATAGAGCCAGAATATGGTGCATAGAGCCAGTACACGGTGCATAGAGCCAGAACAGGGTGCATAGAGCCAGTACATGGTGCAGAGAGCCAGTACACGGTGAATAGAGCCAGATCATGGTGCATAGAGCCAGTACACAGTGCATAGAGCCAGAATATGGTGCATAGAGCCAGTACACGGTGCATAGAGCCAGAACATGGTGCATAGAGCCAGAACAGGGTGCATAGAGCCAGTACATGGTGCAGAGAGCCAGTACACGGTACATAGAGCCAGAACATTGTGCATAGAGCCAGAACATTGTGCATAGAGCCAGTACACGGTGCATAGAGCCAGTAAACAGTGCATAGAGCCAGTACACAGTGCATAGAGTCAGTACATAGTGCACAGAGCCAGTACACGGTGTATACAGCCAGTACACAGTGCATAGAGCCAGAACACAGTGCATAGAGCCAGTACACAGTGCATAGAGCCAGTACACAGTGCATAGAGCCAGTATACAGTGCACAGAGCCAGTACACAGTGCATAGAGCCAGTACACAGTGCATAGGGCCAGTACACAGTGCATAGAGCCAGTACACAGTGCATAGAGCCATTACACAGTGCATAGAGCCAGAACAGGGTGCATGGAGCCAGTACACAGTGCATAGAGCCAGTACCCAGTGCACAGAGCCAGTACACAGTGCATAGAGCCATTACACAGTGCACAGAGCCAGAACAGGGTGCATAGAGCCAGAACACATTGTGTAAAGTCAGTACACCATGCATAAAGCCAGTACACATAGAGCCAGTACACAGTGCATAGAGCCAGAGCAGGGTGCATAGAGCCAGTACACAGTGCATAGAGCCAGTATACAGTGCACAGAGCCAGTACACAGTGCCTAGAGCCAGTACACAGTGCCTAGAGCCAGTACACAGTGCCTAGAGCCAGTACACAGTGCACAGAACCCATGTGGCCTCTTTAGTATATACAAACCTCTTTGCACTGTTGCACAGGATCCACTGGACTCCCCTAGGACAGGAGCTCCTTATCCCCCTATATATCCGGAGCATGCCCTGAATACAACAGTAAAACCTCCTTACGGAATCAGAGGCATGGAAGGTACAGTGGGGGCCCCGGGCTTCTCTATGTCAACTGTAGAACCATGCTGGGATTAAACCCTAAGTGTCCACTGCAGACATTGCTTGTTTTAGGGTTGCAGGATCTTGGGTGCGGGAGGAGATTCTAAGGTTATAAGATTTAATAACACATTGTCACGAAGCCGCAGCAATGAGAAGCCACTGCCCCATATCTTCACATTCACAGTCTTCTTTATCAATACCCGGCGCAGAAATCTCCTCTATAAATCACTGATGTAAACCTCTGATGTCCCGCTGACCTTTACCGTGATGGAGGCGTCTGCACTTGGAATAGACGTGTGGATCGCGGAAACTTATCTGCTTGTAATTCTCCTTCAACCTTTAATAAAACTGTAGAACAGAAAGTCTCCTTATCCTGACAACCGCACCGTGAGCGAGAATCTCCGGGGTGTCAGATGTGAAAAATAACCTGCCAGACAAAGGAACCGTAAACTGCAACCTGGCTAAGGAGGGGGATACGAACTGTACCACACATTTTAGGATTAGATATATAATGCAGAGGACAGTATCACACATGACAGGATTGGATACATAGTGACTAATACAATATCAAACATGATAGGATTATATACACAGCTCAGCAGACAGTTTCACACAGGAAAGGATTAGAAACCGTAGCTCAGCAGACAGTATCACACATGATAGTATTAGATACATAACCCAGCAGACAGTATCACACATGATAGGATTGGATACAAAGCTCAGCAGACAGTATCACACATGACAGGGTTGGATACATAGTGACTAATACAATATCAAACATGATAGGATTAGATACACAGTCCAGCAGACAGTATCACACAGAAAAGGATTAGAAACCGTAGCTCAGCAGACAGTATCACACATGATAGTATTAGATACATAACCCAGCAGACAGTATCACACATGATAGGATTGGATACACAACTCAGCAGACAGTATCACACATGATAGGATCAGATACACAGCTCAGCAGACAGTATGACACAATAGAGTTAGATACATAGCTCAGCAGACAGTATCACACATGACAGTATTAGATATACAGCTCAGCAGACAGTATCACATATGATAGGATCAGATACACAGCTCAGCAGACAGTATCACACATGACAGTATTAGATATACAGCTCAGCAGACAGTATCACACATGACAGTATTAGATACACAGCTCAGCAGACAGTATCACACATGATAGTATTAGATACACAGCTCAGCAGACAGTATCACACAGAAAGGATTAGAAACCGTAAGCTCAGCAGACAGTATCACACATGATAGTATTAGATACATAACCCAGCAGACAGTATCACACATGATAGGATTGGATACAAAGCTCAGCAGACAGTATCACAATGACAGGGTTGGATACATAGTGACTAATACAATATCAAACATGATAGGATTAGATACACAGTCCAGCAGACAGTATCACACAGGAAAGGATTAGAAACCGTAGCTCAGCAGACCAGTATCACACATGATAGTATTAGATACATAACCAGCAGACAGTATCACACATGATAGTATTAGATACATAACCCAGCAGACAGTATCACACATAATAGGATCAGATACACAGCTCAGCAGACAGTATGACACAATAGAGTTAGATACACAGCTCAGCAGACAGTATCACACATGATAGTATTAGATACACAGCTCAGCAGACAGTCATCACATATGATAGGATCAGATACACAGCTCAGCAGACAGTATCACACATGACAGTATTAGATATACAGCTCAGCAGACAGTATCACACATGATAGGATCAGATACACAGCTCAGCAGACAGTATCACACATTGCATAGTATTAGATATACTGCTCAGCACGGACAGTATCACACATGACAGTATTAGATACACAGCTCAGCAGACAGTATCACACATGATAGTATTAGATACACAGCTCAGCAGACAGTATCACACATGATAGTATTAGATACATAACCAGCAACAGTATCACACATGATAGTATTAGATACATACAGCAACAGCAGACAGTCACACAATAGGATCAGTAGCTCACATATGCATAGGATAGGACAGATACACAGCTCAGCAGACAGTATCACACATGACAGTATTAGATATACAGCTCAGCAGACAGTATCACACATGATAGGATCAGATACACAGCTCAGCATACAGTATCACACATGATAGTATTAGATATACAGCTCAGCAGACAGTATCACACATGATAGGATAAGATACATAGCTCAGCAGACAGTATCACACATAATGGACTTGATGCGGACCGTAGTCCTATGTGGTTCTTAGATGCTGTGTCCCCCTATCTCCGGGAATTATGTGGGCAGTGGTTATTGTTGGCTCAGTGGTTATTGTTGGCTCAGTGGTTATTGTTGGCTCAGTGGTTAGTGGTGGCTCAGTGGTTAGTGGTGGCTCAGTGGTTAGCAGTGGTGCCTTGCAGCGCTGGGACCTTGGTTTGAATCCATGTTTGCAGGGGTTTCCTCTGGGTTCTCCAGTTTCCTCCCACACTCCAAAAACATCCTGATAGGAACCTTAGATTGTGAGCTCCTGGGGACAGCCTGATGCTAATGTCTGTAAAGTGCTGCAGAATATAGTAGTGCTATTTAAGTGCATAAAAATGGTGGCGCTACAGGTGTGGGGGAGGGGACGCCGCGTGTTACACATAAAACCTAATTTCTGCGGTAGACGGCTCTCGCTGTGGCGCAGACACAACCTTCCTGCAGCTGGTGGATATTTCTAGATCCTCTCCGTTTCCTGCTCCCGACTGTATGTTACTGTTATCCCCCTCCTCGCTGCCGCTCCATCATGGTTACCTTGTTAGCAGAGGCGTAGCTACCAGTGGGGGGCGACGGCTCTGGGCCCAGCAAGGATGACTATCAGGCGAATACAAGTGAGTGCTTCCATTATGGAAGCGCTCACTTGTATTTAGGGACCCCCATCAGACCTCAGATCAGCCCACCCAGCCACATAAGATTAAAAACCTTTCTTACCTGTCCTGCTCTGCGGTTGCCCTCTGGTCCGGCGCACCACTGTCTTCCCTGGCCGGCGCGCACTACGACCTGACGCTGCGTGGGCTGATCTGATGTCTGATGGGGGGCAGCATACGCTGATCTGAGGTCTGATGGGGCAGACATACGCTGATTCTGAAGGTCTGATGGGGGCACAATATGCTGATCTGAGGTCTTGAGGGGGCCACAATACGCTGATCTGAGGTACTGAGGGGGGCACAATACACTGATCTGAGGTCTTATGGGGCATCAATACCGCCTAATCTGAGGGGGTCTGGATGGGAGGCACAATACGCTGATCTGAGGTCTGATGGAGCCCAATATCGTCTGACCTCTGAGGTCTGATGGACGGCAGCAAATACCCACTGATCTGAGGTCTGATGGTGGCAGAATACGCTGATCTGAGGTTCTGCAGGGGGGCCACAATACGACTGATCTGAGGTCTGATTGGGGCACAATACGCTAGATCTGCAGGTCTGAATGGGGGCACAATATGCTGATCTGAGGTCTGAATGGTCGGCAGCAATACCGCTGATTCTGATGGTCTGATGGGGCAGAATAATCTGCTGATCTATGGAGTCTTGATGGGGGCCAATCAATTGGGTTGATGGGCAACCTGATCTGGAGGTCTGATGGGGCACAATACGCTGATCTGAGGCTCTGATGGGGCACAATACGCTGATTCTGAGGTCTGATGGGGCACAATACGCTGATCTGAGGTCTGATGGGGCAATACGCTGATTGAGGTCGATGAGCTGATGTGAGGTCTGATGGAGGCAGGGTGTTAGTTTATTATAAAAAACTGGGACAGTTCCTTTATAGGAGTCCCTTTTTTTCCTATTATCCTATATTTTACTGCATATGTGGCGAGATTTAGACTAGGATGTAAAGTCTATTGTACTGTACTTAACAGCATAGATGATCTAGCAGTTTATACAGTCATCTTTCTAATACAATATTATAACCACAACTAGTAGTATGTGCCTGTGAAGTTGGAAACGTGCGTTTGGGAAGCCACTAAGTGGGGGGCCCACTCAAGTATGTTTCGCCCCCCCCTGTGCTGAACCTCTAGCTACGCCTCTGCTTGTTAGATATGGTTTGCAGAGATTAGTAATATTGGGGGTCCTGCTGTTGTGAGTGCTCGCCATCATAAGGAGGTACTGCTCACTGTCCTCCTGTCTATCAGTGCTCCGCCCACGATGTCACCTGGCTCAGGTATTTTCCTGCTGTTTTCTCCATCTGCCGCCTCCATTTCCAATTTCGGCTGCTTCTGACACTTGCTGCTGTGATATTCTGCCACACTCAGGAGCACCGCACTCCCTGCAGTTGCTTCTGGTGAACTTCTCAGAAGGTCTCAATCACTGTCCAAGAGCATTGAGTTCTGCCCTCCGTCTCTGTATTCCATTCAGCAGAGGAGTCTCTGTGTACCTGACTGCATGCAGCTCCCTCTCTCCACCTCCCACCCTCTGGTCAGTGTAAGATGATGTGTCCTTGTTTTCAGGTAGTGCAGAGATTTTGAGCAGTTACAAACAGTGCAATAGCCAGGGAGAGGGAGGAAGAGACGCCTGATAAGTGGAGAAAGAGGCATTTTCTTTAACAAGTCTTACAAGTTTATTGCCTTTCTAGACACTACAGAAACATTAAACTATAGGTGAACTTTAAGAATAGTTTGTAATTCTTAGACAACTAGATTTTAAAGAGTCCGTCCAGTCCAAACCTAAAATTTGACAGAATAGTCCACATTGGTAGCGTCATGCGTTCCTCCCATTCTGCCTCCTGTCCTCCTTTCTGGTCCCTCTCAGATTTCTGTCATGATGGACACCAATGTTTCAGATGTCCCCATGAATGGAGGACAGTGGACAGTGGAAGGGGTGTCGTGGAATGTCCTTCAGGGCTTCGTACAGGAAAGTCTGAGATGGTGGCGGCCATCATGAACGGAATCCAACAGAGGACTAGAAGAGAAGAGCAGAAGGCACAAGATATTAGTAGTCAACGTGGGTCCAGTCAAGTCAAATTTTTGGTTTCCAATTTCATGGCAGACACTGAGCGAGAAGAAGAAACATGAATAGTTTAAGAAAATTAAAACGCTGGAAATTCGTCAAGGACAAATCACAACAAATGATGGAGTGAAAGTAATTACAGGAGTCTTTGCGGCAGGCTCCGGGCAACTCCATGAAAACTTGTGTAAAAGGAATTTTCTTTTACAAAAATTTCTATTCTTTTTGGAGGACAATGCAGTCTGGAGGAGCGCGGAGGAACAATTAAACCCTTAGGGAAGGAGAAAACAAAGGTAAGATTTAAGGGCCCGCATTCCTAAAACACCTTCCTGGCCTTGCGTTTCCATGGAGATGACACATTCCACAATAAAAAGAATAAAAACACCTTTTATTCCATTCAACTCATCCGAACGGAACGTTACAAAATATTACATTTCAGCTTCGATTGTTTTTAACTCTTTCTCTATCGGAGCAAAATTTTTAGATCCACCAAATGTCTTTATCATTATATAATTATTCATTTGCTACAATGTATTTTATTTGGATACAAATTTAACCATAGTGGTCGACTCCGCCATGACAGTAATAAGGGTAGCACAGATGTCCATATGGGGCTCCACTGAATAGACTTGAGGGTCCAGACCTCATCGCTCTCGGATGAAACGTGGGGTCAGTTTGGTCCTTTGGAGCAGAACTCATTGTGTAAACCAAGTTTCTGGAAGATTCGATAATTGAAGGTTCTGATTATTTTCTTGGGATTTGTCATTGATTATGATCAATATTGGTTTAATTCAGGACAATAACAATTCAGGACTATTCTGGAGTTGTGCTATTCATCTGATATTCCTACTAGAAATGTATGAATATATTAACCACTGGGTGTAACCCTTTAGAGGCGCGTCTACAGGCAATGTCCAATCAGTGCTGACTGTAAGGATTGTGCCTGAGACAGGGGGAATGGTAGCGTCAGATTATTTAATTAATAAATTTATAGGAAGAATAACAGAGGAACTGCACAATATAAGGTTATGAGAAAAGATTCTCCAGAATTGTTGTGTCATGGGAACTGAAAGTATGTCAGGAGAGGTGAAGCATCTCTGTAAACCTGACCATCCACACCAAATGGACCTTTGTACTAGTTGATTCTGAGAATTTCAATTGTGAATCAAGAACCAAGGAATCCGCGTTTTGAAGGAGCATGAGTAAGAGATAAAGTCTTGGGGTGGACAGTGAAGAGGAAGAAGACAATATGGTGCAGTGGAGAAAGAAGAAAAGGTGTAGGGTGAGAGGAAGAAGATGAGAAGATAGTGTGTGACCAAAGTGGTAGAAAGAAGAACAGAAGATATAGGGGAAGTACAAGAAGAAAAAAAGAAGATGATGGGAAGAGAAAGAGAAAATTTGGAAGAGGAGGATAAAGAAAATAAAACATAGGGAGGGAAGAGGAAGAGAAAAAGGCAGAGGAAAAAGAAGACAAGGAAAAAAAGTGTAAGTGAAGAGGAAGAAGAAAAGAAGAGAACATAGTGTGTGACCAAGGGAAATGAAAAGAAGATGCTGAAAAGAGGAAGAGACAAATCAGGAAGGAGGAAGAATAGAAAGTGTAGGAAAGACGAAGAAAAAAGAGGCAGAGAAAAAGGAAGGAAGGAAAAGAAGGTGTAAATGAAGAGGAAGAAGAGAAGATATTATGTAACCAGAGAAGATGGAAAGAAGAAGAGGAGTGTGACAAAAGTGGTGGAAAGAATAAGAAAAGGTGTGTTGCGAACCATTCGGGTGTGAACCCACTGTGCCTCGTGTCCTACCTCCTCTAAGGGCATTGTCTAAGTGGACCCCTCGATCTTCACAGTACCCCTGATGGTGGGGATAGACTTCACCCGAGGAGAACACCAGGTCACTACCTCCTGAGGAGGATCGGCGAACGAGGCAGCTGGTCCAGGCAGACCAGGAGGTACCGGAGCAATGTACCAGAGGTACAGATGTAGTAACAGGCTGAGAAGGAAACTATGAAGAGGATCCACACAGAGCCCGGGACCGCGGTGGTAAGCAGCGGGACATTGGCGGACAGCAACCACTGTTACAAGGAGTAGAGGAAGTAATAGAAGAAGAAAGTAGGGTCCAGGAGATGAGGAAGAAGAATGGAGGCAGGGGAAGAGGAAGACAATTAAAAAGGAGGAGAACAAGAAGAAAAGAGGATGAAGAAAAAAGGGGCAGAGGTAGAGGAAGAAAGAAAGACAGCAGAAGAGAAGTGGAAAAGGAAAATGAAAGTAAGGGTCAGGCAATTCTTAACCTAACCCCTTTGCCACAATGAAAGCGCTCATTGCCCATGGCCCTTCCGCTGCCCCCCTCTTACTGCTACCTGGTGCTGCCTGAGGCGATCGCCTCACCTTGCCTCATTGGTGGTGCACCTCTGGGGTCAGAAGAAGAGGAAGAGGAAGGCTGCAGAAGAAAAAGAAAATGAAAAAGGAGCTGTAAGAGATAAAGAGAAGGAAAGGGGTGGAGGAAGAGGAAGAAAATAAAAAGGACCTGTAAGAAGAGAAGAAAAGGGGTGGAGGAAGAGGAAGAAAATAAAAAGGACCTGTAAGAGAAGAAGAGAAGAAAAGGGGTGGAGGAAGAGGAAGAAAAGGAAATGAAGGCGAAAGAGAAGAGGGTGTAGAGAAAGGGCAGAGGAAGCAGAAAATGAAAAGAAAGTGCAGGAGAACAGAGAGAAAAGAAGTAGAAGAGGAGGAACAGTAAAAAGTAAGGTGCAGAAGAAGAAGAACAGAGGCAGGAGAAGAGGAAGAAACTGAAAAATGTCATCAGAAGACGAAGAAAAAGAAGATGGTGAAAATTCTAAAAAGGAAGTTGAAGATTAAGAAAAACAGAAAGGGATAAGGCGCTCAAATGAAAACGACCTGGAAGAAGTTGATAAAGGGGAAGGAGAATGAAACGAAGAGAAGGCGAAAGACGAGGCAGTAATGATGCTCTGCTCTTTCTTCTCTGTGGATTCTTTATTTCTCCTTTCTCCATTTTTCTTATATAAAATGAGCACAAAAAAAAAATGGAGTTGTCAATGTGGAACAAACGTAACCTGACGTCTGTGTGCGGAATATTCCTGGGAGCCGTAGATGATTCCTCCCGTCACTGGGTCCGTACAGAGGGACCAGGCTCAGTAATTAGGGAGCGGCCACCATCACACAATGCGGGGCCGTTATATTTCTCCAGAGCGTATTCACTATGTCTGAAGGTTTCTATTCTCCTGGAATAAGGATGAATCACAGCAAAGATTTACTAGATAAGCCTCGGTATATACGACACGCACCGCTCATAATCACACATCAGTCCGCCGTCAATCAAAACCTCTATTCCTAATAATCCGGGATCCGGACAGAGGGAACGATTCAATAACACAACGCTGCTACATAGAGAAAAGAAGAATAAGTTACAATGTGAACGGCAAATACCGAGCTCAGAAATAACGTAGAAGCAGGATACAGAACAGGTTAATAGAGCACAAACACCACAACCACATGATAAGTCAGGGGCTGCAGGATCAGACTACACAGGGCTTGTTTGTAGTCTGTAACCATGGAGACACATTGGTCTGCAGGGGAGCTGTGTGCACAAAACACTATGAGGTTCTAAATTAACACTATTTACAAAGCTGATACATTTTCTTTGTTTTATATGTAATTGAGCAATTAAAATGTTACTCTTGATGCTGTTACAAGTTTTTGTTCTGGTCCAAACCCTTTGCTATTTGCTGATTTTCAGCATTCCTGCCGGTATCACAGGGAGGACTTAAAGGGGTATTCCAGTAAAGTATCTTACCTGTACATATAACCAGAGCTTCATTTTACCATCTAGCTCCTGTGTGAGCCTGCAGCACACGGACAGTATCATGGCTCCTGATCTTCCCTCACAAAACTTCAATTCCCACAATCCCTAGCTTTCCTGCTGTGTGTCTGTGCTTGTTCATGAGTGTTGCTGTTCACTGATTTGCTGCCTGATATCACAGTGTAGACACGCCCCCTCTACTGACCAATCAGCAGCACACTAACATTAGCTAGAGAACTGATAGCAACACACTGAGCATGCTCGACCTAACAAAGGCTCAGAACTACAGGTCGATGCCATGGTAACTCATGAGGAACACAGTGAGTAGTAGTGGAAGAAATCTGCTTTATTACTACTGAACGGTAAATATGATTGATTATGAATTAGTCTAAAACATAAGATATATATATATATATATAGCAACCGGAATACCCCTTTAATGCTCAGTTCTCCTACAGAAAATAGGGGGGAATTAAATATTGCACAATTCCCCATGTAATCGATTTCATCTGTTTATACAATTTTTCAGAAAAAAAAAAGTTGTTTGGTCCAGTTAAGGTAGGGGGTCCAGATTGTGCATTTCCCCTCTGTAGGGCTTATTTAACCCCTTCGCGCCCAGCGCCGTACATGTACGGCGCTGGGGCGATGCGGGCACATGGCGCCCGCTCGCGGGTGCGGCGGGCGTCATGGCCGGCAAGTCTCTGCTGTTTCTAACAGCAGAGACTTGCCGCTACTTACCGCCATCGGCGGCGTCTTCCTCGGAGATTAGATGCCGTGATCACACGTGATCACGGCATCTAGTTGCGTCTCAACCCGGAAGCATTCGCTTCCGGGTGGTGTACAGACACCCCGTGTGGCCAATCGGGGTGTCTGTACACCATATGAAAACTGTAATCCTCGCTGGTGAGGATTACAGTTTTCAAAGTGCAATTCTTATTCTGGACACTAGATGGCAGGCCAGGATAAGAAATGAGCAATTCATGGATTTCTGAGTCTATAAAATCCATAATTGCTCATAAAGAAAAAAAAAAAGCCACAATATATAAGCCCATATTTGAGCTTCCAATAGTAAAAAAAAAATTTAAAAAAAATGTTAAAAAATATATAAAAAACAAAAAAGATGTAAAAGTTCAAATCACCCCCCTTTCCGTATAAGTAAAAAATAAATACCTAATAACAATAAATAAGACATCATGGTATCACCGTGACCGAAAACGCCCGTACTTTTAAAATATAAAAAAAAATTCCAATACGGCGAATTGTGTGGCGGAAAAAAGCGTCCAAATGGCGATTTGCCGTTTTTTGTCTCTTTTTTTTCTAAAAAAAATTAAATAAAAAGTGATCAAAAAGTCATACACACCCCAGAATGGTATCAATAAAACTTCAGATCGTCCCGCAAAAAAATGAGCCCCCATACAGCTCTGTACACATAAATACCAAAAGTTATAGGGGTCAAGATTTGACAAGGAAAAAAAAAGGGCAACTTTCTAATTATTTTATCACTATGAAAACGCAGGAAAAACTATACATATTAGGTATAGCCGGATTCGTACTGACCAGTAGAATGAAAGTAACTGGTCAGTTTTAATGCACATCGAACGCTGTAAATAAGAAACCCGTAGAACTGTAGCGGAATAGCGTTTTCTTTGCAATTTCACCCGGTTTGGAATTTTTTTCCCGCTTCCCACTACACCGTATGCAATATTAAATGGTGGCGTTGGAAAGTACAACTTGTCCCGCAAAAAACAAGCCCTCATACAGCTATGTGAACAGAAAAATAAAAGAGTTATGGCTGTTTGAAGGCAGGGAGCGCAAAACGAAAATGCATAACCGAAAAAAGCTCCGGGCGCGAAAGGGTTAAAGGGGCTGCCAATCCTTAATAACAATGTTAATACATTAACATTGTGAGAACAAGTGGCTCCTGAATTCACCATTTAAAGGAACACTTCAGAAAAGCCTGATACTTTGTGTTATGTCTTGCCCTGGGCCTGAGAGGGAGGACTATAGGATTGACATTCTCTATTTGGTCTGCTTTGTGTCATGCTCCACCCCTCAGGCCCTGCATTGGGCATAACACGGTGTATCAGTCTTTCCTGGAGTGGTCCTTTCAGTTTGGTGGCTAAGTCTATTGATCTGTACATTATTACTAGAGATGAGTGAAGTTGTGAAAACTTCGATTCGGCTGCTGCACTGAGTTTCACAAAGAAATTCTCTTTCTGATGAATTACTTAGTCATGAAGTGCATTTCTTTGTAATTAGTGGGCGCAATGATGGGGAACGGCGATTGCACAGGCATTGAACCCCCTCAAATGCTGCATTCATTAAAAAAAAAAAATAAATCATACTCACCTCATCCAATTGAGTGTGCAGAGGCCGCCACGGCCATCTTGATTGAAGATCCCGTGCAAAATTTTGAGTGGTGAGTGATGACATCATCACTCTGGCCTGGATGGTGACGTCATACGTCACCGCGCATGAGATTTCTCATGGGATCTTCAATCAAGGTGGCTACGAAACTTTGCGGCAAATCAAATTTTCCCTGAAATTCGGATCAAAGTCCACTTCGGATACTCCGATTCGCTCAACACTAATTCTAACCATACCATAACGGGCTGTAGCATAGCACTGTAGTATATTTACAGGGGCCCCATAGGTGCAGGCAGTTGTGCCCTTGATGTTATATTCCTAAAAAATTGAGTAAAGCCCACAATATCTAATATGATGAAATATTTCTCTTAGTAAATGACACATGAAATATAGGCAGGGATGGATGTATCTGCCGAAATCCCAGAGGTGGCCCTGACTGCAGAGTGAGAGGCCCCAGGGGACACTCATGGAGGACGCAGCAGGTCCGTATCCACTGGGATTCAGTATCTAATATTATAAAGATGATACTTATATAGGAAAATACTCTACAACCCGTGGCTCTTCAGCTGTGGCAAAACTACAATCCCCAGCATCCCCTTTAAACCATGAAGCTCCCTGGAAAACTACAACTCCCATAAAGCACTCACAGCCTGCCCTGAGAGTTTGCTACAAATTGTATCCAGTTTAGGAAATCCTCCAGATTGATACATTTAATAGAAACAATGTAACAAACAAGAGAACAGTGTGCTGCTGATGTGGTTCTCTAACAGGAGGTCGTCTAATCCAGATGCGATTCTAGGTGATCAACCATCCAAAAATTTGCGGACAATCCATAAAAATAGGCAACTTTTTCTGTAAAAAAAAAAAAAGTCCTTAGTTGTAAATAATAAAAAAGATTCCAGATAA
>ONZH01025513.1:0-41562 GCA_900303285.1 Rhinella marina | reverse complement strand
TTTTCTTTGTCTACTTATACTGAGCGTTCTGCGTGCTTGCAAAATTATTTTATATACGTGGTGTTAATACACACCGTCTGACCTGTTAGTACACGGCTGTGTACCTAAAAATATTAAAAAAAGGTCTTTTCTTTGTCTACTGTACTGTGCGTTCTGCGTGCTTGCAAAAGTATTTTATATACGTGGTGTTAATACACACCGTCTGACCTGTTAGTACATTCTTTGGCACCTGTACTGTGCGTTCTGCGTGCTTGCAAAAGTATTTTATATACGTTGTGTTAATACACACCGTCTGACCTGTTAATACACGGTTGTGTACCTAGAAATATAACAAAAAAAAGGCCTTTTCCTTGTCTACTGTACTGAGCGTTCTGCGTGCTTGCAAAATTATTTTATATACGTGGTGTTAATACACACCGTCTGACCTGTTAGTACACGGCTGTGTACCTAGAAATATTAAAAAACTAGGCCTTTTCTTTGGCACCTGTACTGTGCGTTCTGCTTGCTTGCAAAAGTATTTTATATACGTGGTGTTAATACACACCGTCTGAACTGGTAGTATACGGCTGTGAAGGCAAAATATTGTAACAAAAAAAAAATGCGTAGGGCTAGCGGAATCGGATGTGGACGAGGACGGGGGCGCGGAAATGCTGTTGGGGGCCTTGTTGAAGCCAGTGGGGACACAATGCGTGCTGGTGAGGGTCAGCCAGGATCCCACTCATTCAGAATCCCTGCCTTTATGGGACAGTTAAGCAGGGGGCGGGTTACACCGCTGTTGAGGCCTGAGCAGGTTGAACAGGTGGTGCAATGGATAGCCGATAGCGCTTCCACACAGTTGTCCACCAGCCAGTCATCCACACAGTCTCACTCTGACCCTCCTTCCTCCACACCTGGCCAACAGAGTCATCCCACCATTGACCCCTCCCAGGAGCTCTTTTCGGGTCCTTTTTCAGATGTGCCGGAAGAATCCCAGGAGCTAGCAGAGGAATTTGTTTGTAGTGATGCCCAAACACTTGAGTATTCGCCATCTCCTGCTGATGTGGACCCTGAACCAGCATCTGTTATAATGAGCGATGATGATGATGAGACACAGTTGCCATCAAGGGAGGCTGTTGGAATGTCCAGTGGGCAGGAGGAGGAGCAGAGTGAGGAAGTGGAAGAGGAGGTGGTGGATGACGAAATGACCCACCCCACTTGGCCAGGGGTGATGTCCAGCGGGGAAAGCAGTGGAGAGGTGGTGGTCTGCGCAGCACCGAAAAAGGCAGCAAGAGGCAGAGGGATGTCCAGAGGCAGAGGGATGTCCACAGGCAGAGGGATGTCCACAGGCAGAGGACAGTCCAGACAGAGAAGTGAGGCCACAGCCAGCAGGGCCGAAGCTGTTCCCGGCAGCAGGCAGTCGCGCGAAGCTCCCCCATCGAGGCCTCGTACTTCTGTGGTGTGGAGATTTTTTAATGTTTGTGCGGATGACAAACTGAGCGCGGTTTGCACACTCTGCCACTCAAAACTGAGTAGGGGCTCTGAGAAGAGCAATATGACCACCTCAGGCATGCGGCGTCACTTGGAAGTCAAGCACTGGACTGAGTGGGAGAGAGCAAACGCAATACAACCTGCGCAAGGTCTTCCTGCCACTGCCTCTTCCCCTTTGTTGTGTGCTGCCACTGCGGTCCAGACCTCCAGCCAGGATACCTCCACATCTGCCTCGGCTACTTTGGGGCCTTCTCCTTCAGCCTCCCCTTCCCCCGCATCTTCACCTGCACCTTCACACTCCTCGTCCCATCAACTGTCCATCTCGCAGGCGTTCGACCGCAGGCGGAAGTACGCCTCGAGTCACCCCCAAGCCCAAGCCTTAAACTGCCACATCTCCAAACTGCTGGCCCTGGAGATGTTGCCGTTTAGGCTTGTGGAGACGCAGGCCTTCCTCGACCTGATGGCGGCTGCTGCACCTCGCTATTCCGTCCCCAGCCGCCACTACTTTTCCCGGAGTGCCGTCACCGCCCTGCACCAGCACGTGTTGCGTAACATCAGGCGGGCCCTGAGGTACGCAGTCAGCGCAAAGGTCCACTTGACCACCGACTCGTGGACAAGCGCTTGCGGCCAGGGACGATACATCTCTTTGACGGCACACTGGGTGAATGTTGTGGAAGCGGGGACGGGGGTCGCAAACAGAGACGGCCTACCTACCACCCCCGCCCAAGATTGCCAGCACGGGTTCTGATAAACCCCCCTCCTCTTCCTCCTCCTCCTCCTCCTCTGCCTTAACATCGCCCTCAGCCGCTAGCTGGAAGCGTTGCAGCACTGGCACGGGGAGACGTCAGCAGGCGGTGCTTAAGCTCATCAGCTTGGGCGACAGGAAGCACAGCGCCCCAGAGGTGAGGGACGCCATATTGCAGCAGACGGAGATGTGGCTGTCGCCGCTGCAGCTAGGACCAGGCATGGTCGTGTGCGATAACGGCCGTAACCTGGTGGCGGCTCTGGAGCTTGCCGAACTCAATCACGTACCATGCCTGGCCCACGTTTTTAATCTGGTAGTCCAAAAATTTCTAAAGACTTACCCCAACCTGGCAGAGCTACTGGTGAAAGTGCGGCGCTTGTGCGCTCACTTTCGGAAGTCAACTGTAGCTGCTGCTAGCTTGAAAAAACTCCAGCAACGCCTCCATTTGCCTCAACATCGGCTGTTGTGCGACCTGCCGACTCGCTGGAATTCCACCTATTCCATGTTGGCCAGGGTGTGTGAGCAGCAGAGAGCATTGATGGAGTACCAGATATGAATCCACGCGTGCCTCCAACTCAGCTCCCTCAGTTTGCCAACCACGAGTGGCCATGGATGGCAGACATATGCGATGTACTGCGTATCTTTGAGGAGTCCACCAAGAAGGTCAGCAGCGAGGACGCTATAGTGAGCGTAACCATCCCGCTCCTATGCGTCCTTAAAGAATCGCTCATCGCAATAAGGGAGAACGCATTGCACGCAGAGGAGACGGGGGTAGGAGGAGACGCAACGGAGCTACACAGTCAGACCACACTTTTGTCTGCTTCTCGGTGGCAGTTGCAGGAGGAGGATGAGGAGGAGGAGGACGACGTGGAGGTGGCTGTGGAAGAGGAGGAGGATGCTGGCGGCGAGGGTAGCAGTCAGGCTGTGTGCGTCCCATTGGTTCAGCGCGGATGGGGCGGAGAGGAGGCGGAAGAGGAGGAAATGGCAAGTGATCCTTCTGGTGGGGGCAGTGACGTCATGCATATTCAGAGTCTGGCACACATGGCTGACTTCATGCTGGGCTGCTTTTCCCGGGACACACGTGTTGTCCGGATAGTGGAGAACAAACTGTACTGGGTCTTCGCACTCCTGGACCCCCGGTATAAAGATAACGTCTCCTCTTTTATTCCGGTAGAGGAGAGGACGAATCGATTGCTGGAATACCAGAGGGAAGTGCCATCTGTATGAAGTTTCATTTCCTCCTCCACCTCCTCCTCCTGAACCGCCGTAGAATTGCTCCGTAAAATAAAAAAATATATATATTTATGGCTCACCTCTTGGGCCTTAATACAATTTTTAAGAGGTCTCACCTCTTGGGCCTACAAACAATTTTTCTCATGGCTCACCTCTTGGGCCTACAAACAATTTTTAAGAGGTCTCACCTCTTGGGCCTACAAACAATTTTTCTCATGGCTCACCTCTTGGGCCTACAAACAATTTTTAAGAGGTCTCACCTCTTGGGCCTACAAACTATTTTTCTCATGGCTCACCTCTTGGGCCTACAAACAATTTTTAAGAGGTCTCACCTCTTGGGCCTACAAACAATTTTTATTATGGCTCACCTCTTGGGCCTTAATACAATTTTTAAGAGGTCTCACTCTTGGGCCTACAAACAATTTTTCTCATGGCTCACCTCTTGGGCCTACAAACATTTTTAAGAGGTCTCACCTCTTTGGCCTCCACATAATTTTTAAGAGGTCTCACCTCTTGGGCCTACAAACAATTTTTCTCATGGCTCACCTCTTGGGCCCTACAAACAATTTTTAAGAGGTCTCGCCTCTTTGGCCTCCACATAATTTTTAAGAGGTCTCACCTCTTGGGCCTACAAACAATTTTTCTCATGGCTCACCTCTTGGGCCTACAAACAATTTTTAAGAGGTCTCACCTCTTGGGCCTACAAACTATTTTTCTCATGGCTCACCTCTTGGGCCTACAAACAATTTTTAAGAGGTCTCACCTCTTGGGCCTACAAACAATTTTTATTATGGCTCACCTCTTGGGCCTTAATACAATTTTTAAGAGGTCTCACCTCTTGGGCCTACAAACAATTTTTTCTCATGGCTCACCTCTTGGGCCTACAAACAATTTTTAAGAGGTCTCGCCTCTTTGGCCTCCACATAATTTTTAAGAGGTCTCACCTCTTGGGCCTACAAACAATTTTTCTCATGGCTCACCTCTTGGGCCTACAAACAATTTTTAAGAGGTCTCACCTCTTGGGCCTACAAACTATTTTTCTCATGGGCTCACCTCTTGGGCCTACAAACAATTTTTAAGAGGTCTCACCTCTTGGGCCTACAAACAATTTTTATTATGGCTCACCTCTTGGGCCTTAATACAATTTTTAAGAGGTCTCACCTCTTGGGCCTACAAACAATTTTTCTCATGGCTCAACTCTTGGGCCTACAAACAATTTTTAAGAGGTCTCACCTCTTGGGCCTACAAACAATTTTTATTATGGCTCACCTTTTGGGCCTTAATACAATTTTTAAGAGGTCTCACCTCTTTGGCCTCCACTTAATTTTTTTGAGGGCTCACCTCTTGGGCCTCCATATAATTTTTTCGAGGGCTCACCTCAAGCTAACTTTGCGCACTCATTAAAATATTTTCACAACAAGGACCTAAGAGCCCTCGATGGGAGAGCTTTGTGTGGGGGCCTGTTATAGGGAAGAGATGCGGCCCTGCGGGCTCTAGCCTGCCTTCTCCATGAGCCTCTTGCCAGCCCACGGCCTCTTCCTGCCTTTTGCGGTCCTACGCATCCCTCAACATCCCCACTGCTTTACCTGCTAGACATGACACTGGGCCAGGTCGGGTCACTGACTTCGTCATACTCAACCACCTCCTCTTACACTGCCTCACTTTGCTCCAACAGCCTCCCTTGCTGGCAACTGTGTCTCATCATCGTCCCTAATCATTTTACACTTTAGTGCCCGTTCCACACCACCATCAGCTAGAGATGGAGCTTGCTCCAGTGTTTGGGCATCAGAACAAACAAAATCCTCAGATAGCTCCTGCGATTCTTGCATGGGTGGGAACACTGGGTTGATAACATTGGGCAGGGTGGGAGGAAGGAGGGTCAGAGTGAGGTCCCTGCAGTTTCTGCAGGCTATCAACGAGACTGGACTTTGTGGACTTGACTGGGTGGTGGACAGATTTAAAAGGAGAATCTAGAAGGAGAAGGAGGGGTTTGCCGAGCGGTCTGTAAGGGTTGCGGAAATCCAGACAGAACCAAGGCCCAAAACTTGGGTGGGTGTAGCAGGTTTGCCCGTCCCCGCCTCCACAACATTCACCCAGTGTGCCGTCAGGGAGATGTAGCATCCCCGGCCTCAAACCAAAGTGTTGGTGGTCAAATGGCCTTTTGCAGTAACCGTGTTACTCGGGCGTGGATGATGTTTTGGGACATGTGCCTGGGCAAGGCAGGGAAGGCACAGAGGGAAAAATAGTGATGGCTTGATTGCTTTCCCCCTTGCCTATGCCATCTGTGGTTGTCATAGGCAACGTGATTTTAAGGGGTGCAGAATTTTATCTTCTTTTTTGTCTAGTTTGGCTTGGGGTCCATGGCAATGTAGAGGAAAGAAGGTTTCCTTGTATGGTCTCACTTTACAGAGAGGTTATATTGTCTTTGGAGTGTATTGTTGAGAGGCTGTGATAGTGGCATAATAGTGCGACTTAGGCGCGTTATATGCACCCAGACATGCTTCCCCTGCTGTCCCAGTTGCATTCCAGCAGTGTTGGCATCCTTTTCTGAGGTTTCAGGGTGGACTTGGTGACCTCCAAGTGGTCGAATTGAGATTTCCAAGTGGCGAGCATTTTTTTCCCATAGACTTTAAAGGGATTCGATATTCGGTCGAATAGTCGAATATCGCGGTCTATTCGAATCGAATTTCGAACTTTCGAATATTTCACTACTCGCTCATCTCTAATAATCATATTTTACTACTTCTTCACTGATATAATACTATAGCTTTAAAAAAAATAGGTTTAGCTTTATGTTATTGAAACTCAAAAAAGTATTTGAGATGAATTATATAAATATTGTATCTGTCAGATATGAAAAACTATTTTTATTTAAAGCTAAAACTGCACATACAGCAAAAACTAACCCATATTTTTTTCTCAGACTCTCATAAATACTTATGCAGGAAGACATTTGATGGCTAGCAATGATGTTATATGCAATGAATATACAAAAATTCTTATAAACTATTAATCAGGACTAAAATTATACCAAGTATGCCTGTCAACTCAAAAGAACACAGATTATCATAGCCTATTTAGGAAAGGCTGGTGTTAAAACCCAATAACAAACATACCCTCATTATCAGAAGTAGGTCAGTGTTAAAAATGTGCTAGTTCTAAGATTTGTTGCCATTAATAACAAGAACACAGTTGCCAGAATGACCAAATAATAATCAAATGCAGCATTTGTGGATGAAAACCTTATGAATGGTAAATTTGTTACTAGTTAGAGAGGTCACTGGAACATTGCAAGATTTGAACTAGAACTGATGCTATTTTTACCATGAGTAGATCTCCCTAGGCATTTTCTGCACATAAAGCTAACAGAAGGTTTTCTGAGTTCAGCACTGGAGATTCTGCTCTCTATCGTATATGTTGTTTGCTAATCAAGTTTTCTTAATGTCCATATTACTCAAATCTCAATAAATATATGCATTTCAGTACCTATAGGTGATGCACTCCTACAATTTATTTTCCTAAGATCTTGCTGCTTGGTTGCTTTTATATCTCAACTCTTTTAGGGCAGAGCTGTGATTGATAACTACACCTTATCTACGGTGTCTACAGGGACTCTCAGGTAGTCTGATAAACTTCTACTGTCTCATCACTGGTTAAAGGCTATGTACATCTTTGGGGACTTTTTTTATTATTGCATTATACTTATTTTGAGCGAAAAATAATTTTTTTAATTGGTCTTTATTAACAATATGGAGTCTTTTTTTCTATACAGAGCTGACATGCTCTAGTAGTTGCCTGTGGATTTTTTGTCTTTTCCATCATTTGATGAGCATACAGACTCTTTATCTCTGCTCTCTCACATTATAAACACTCATCAAATCTCAATCCTTACCTTACTGATAAGAATGTGGCTTAAATAAGTGTTTATGACCTCTTACTAGTTTAGAGATAACGGTTGTTAAATGACCCCCACACTAAGTGAATGTACTAATCAGAGAGTTAGAAAAACAGTTAACCCTTTGTGACAGAATGGCTCAATTTTTTTTAAATAAATGCCAATTGAAAATATGATTTTTAGTAAAACAAAAGTTAAATGCAATCATAAAAAATTGCCTACAAAGGTGTATATAACCTTTAAGTGTTCTGCTTTCTCCCTTCCCGATTCAGCCCTGCCTCTTCTGATTGTCTACTGGAAGTAAATATAAGCCAACCACAAGCTCATAAGGATGCCAGTGCATGGGCAGCTGATTTCTAGCATGGCAAGGCCAGAAATATTTTTATGTTGCGACTGCTTAAACATATAGAAGAAAATCAGGAAAATGCAATAAGTATATAACGGCAAATTAACTTTATCAATACAGTATATATGTAATGAATCCAAATATGGATATACTTGTGTACTTAAACTCTTTATATTACATACAATAGTGGAAACTGCATAAAATATGCAACTCATTTTGTTCAGGCCTGAGTGTTTTACTATACAGGTGAAATCATAAAATATATAATATGACTGCTTCATGATATAAACATATAAGCCTAGCTGAGGGGATTCCTTTTGCAAGCTTCACCGAGTTTGAATGGGGTTTTCAGTTTAGTTGAGATCCCAAAAATCTGGAATTAAAGTTTCATTGCTGTAGGGTCTGTAAATCAGTTCCTAATATTTACTTATAATGGATAGATACAGGCTAGATATAGCATAGTTGCAGAAAATAGCTCTGAGCCTGGGGGCAAGAAGTGACAGAATCACTGTCAGGAACATCATTATAACTATATTCCACTGTGTCCTGTAATAGCATTTCATATGATGAACAGTATGGGAAGCAACTAGCTATGTTTATGTAAAAGCATTAATGTGTAAGATTAAAATGGAAAAGCATAATGATACAGCAGACCAGACATCCAGCAATCAGCTGATCAATATAACAGATGATCATAAGCAGCACCTGACACTATTGCCGGAACCCTGAGGTTTTATATGTGTAATATGATGATGTCACTAAGAAACAATTAAGAATCCGACAAGATAAAGGTACTGTACAAGACCAAAATATAAGTAACAATAGTAACATATCTTAATAAACTAATACGGTATCATGTATATATGCAAAAACCTAAGTCCTAACGGTCAAACCGAGGTGTTTTGTTGGCTACATTTGGTTGCACTGACATATGGGTATTTTTGATGCTTTGAAATGTTGCTTCATTTACAGCCCAAAAATATGAGACATGGGTTCTATGGGTGCTTAAATGCACACATTAAAGAGTGGCCCTAACTGGAAAACCCCCTACAATATATTCTTTTAGGTATGCTAAAAACCTTTCTATGAGCCAAAGTAGAAAACACAAACACCAGCTCTGGTGGACCTGATGTGGCCTGTACTACATTGCCACCGATTGATCTGCAAGGAAAGTAGCAGATCCTTAGGGCTGTTTAGTAAGACAATTGCACCTGACAGTTCTTTGTTATGACCTCATGTATATGCCTGAAGTTTAAAATATTTCTAATGTATTTTAAGTCATATGTGGAGATACTGATTTTTTGTAGATGTCACCAGATTTAATTAAGATGTGCAAACAATTTTAACATGTAGATACAGTTTAATTAAAGGAAGTCTGTCACCTCCAAGGCCCCTATAAAGTACATAAAGATTCCCATAGCACATGTTGTAACAACAGTAATGTTACCTTTGGGGCATTCCTCTGTGTTTTAAAAGTCCCAAAAATGGAGTTCTAAATTTATGCAAATGAATCGCCGCATGAGCCCGGAGGCGGCGTTTAGTTCTTGGAGCCCGGGCTCCAGTCCTTTTTAACATGCAATCCCCGCCCCCGCTACTGCCTCCGCCCGCCCTGCACCTCGTTCGGGTCCTCCTTCTCAGCCGGTGAGATCTCAGCCTCTCGCTGGGCCGAGGCATGCGCACTGACTTCGGCGATGCCGTGCCCAAAATGGGCATCACAGTGCGCATGCCCCAGCCCAGCAAGAGACTGAGATCTCACCAGCTGAGAAGGAGGACCCGAACGAGGTGCAGGGCGGGCGGAGGCAGTAGCGGGGGCGGGGATTGCATGTTAAAAAGGACTGGAGCCCGGGCTCCAAGAACTAAACGCCGCCTCCGGGCTCATGCGGCGATTCATTTGCCTAAATTTAAAACTCCGTTTTTGGGACTTTTAAAACACAGAGGAATACGCCAAAGGTAACATTACTGTTGTTATAACATGTGCTATGGGCATCTTTATGTACTTTATAGGGGCCTAGGAGGTGACAGACTCCCTTTAAAGGAGTTATCCAACTCTTCGAAACTGATGACCTATCCCATGGATAAGTCATCATCTTCTGATTGTGGGGGTCTGACACCCAGGAACCCTGCCAATCAGCTGTTTGAGAAAGCCTTGATGTTCCTGTAAGTGCTGTGGCCTTCTCACTGCTTACTGTAATCCAGTAACATCATGAACATCAGTCAAAGGGCCTTTGGGGAGCTCAGCCCCATTCAAGTGAATACCTCATAATTGATGGTCATGGTTTCACTGACCTAGGGTAAACATTTATAAGGCTGCTGTGGTTACAGGAGTGCCTGGGCCTTCTAAAATAGTTGATCAATAGGGGTCTTGGGTGCTGGACCCTCAATGATCAGATGCTGATGACCTATTCAGAGGATAGGTCATCAGTTTCAAAGAGTCGGACAACCGTACAAAATATTTTTTCTACTTTGAGCCACATACCTAAAGCCTAATGTTTTGTAAACTCCTATGATACCATATCAAATAAAAACAATACATTCTTTCTACTCTCATTTGTAAGGAAATATTTATTTGTGATGTTTTTGTTTTTATTTTAGATCAAGAAAATGATACAATATGCAGGGTCAAATATCTGATTTTTCAGTCAGGGATCCAATAAAAAAATAGATGTTTCTTGTAAGTTTCAAAACAAACATAGCAATGAACAAAGTACATTCAAAAAATACATAAATAAATAAGTCCAATCTATTCTGCTAAGCAAGAAAAGTAAAGGTATATGTATAAAATATAATACATTCTTTTATTTATTAATCAAGAACCAAAACAGCATATGAAGCAGAAGCTCTAAATTATAGCTTTCAATGGCACATTCATATGGGAATATTGGGGAAAAAAACTTTCCTTTTTTTAGTACACTAGCACTCTGACCCAAAGCTGTCACTTGAGATTGTAGAGCCATTCTAAGTATACTGCTTGATGAATCTGAGCATGCCTTTGTGTGCATTGATTAAACCATGCACAACTGCATGCTATACGATAGTTTAGTGATTAGTTACCACTTTGCTGAACAGGCTAGCTGTAAAATGGGTTTTAAAGTGAAAATGATTTAAAGACGAGGTGACATGAATTCACAGAGGTGTTAAACAGCCAAGTTAGATCCAATAAGAAGAAAACAATCATAAACATAAACTATACATGGTATTACTATAGGAGCTGCAGAGAAATATTGTAATGTACAATTTCTCTATTCAAATGTAAAATACTCAAAGACTAATCAGTGTGACCCTTGTCACCTTCCTATCTCACCTCACAAGGCTGCAGTGAAAGCAAAGAGCTCTATGCTACATGTTCAGTATGAGCTCATAGGTGCATAGTGATAACAACTCCATAGAAAATAGCTACCTTTCTTTTCTATAACTTGCAGTTCATTTAGTTCACCGCATGTAATTATCTTCATGCCTACTGTAATAACTTACTGTAGTCAATTCTTTATTTCTTCACTGTTTCTAACATAAAACCTTTCTAGAATTTTATAATGTAAATTAATGATTTGTCGTATATACAGTAAGTGTAAAATGTCTGTGTATCATTGAAAATACATTAATGATCTCATGTGACAGCCATATTTGCTACCTTTGACCATAAGACGAATTGACCTTTAAAGGTGTTGCAACATGAAGACAACCCTCGTCAAATAGAAGCTGCTCAATATACTCCTGATTCTCCAGATTTCAGCTCTTGTTGTTGAGGTTATGCTCCACCTGGTAACCATTGCTTTAAGCCAATTTGACAGCCATTAAAATGGCCTAGCATGTAATACATGAATAAATCTGCAAAGTTAAGAGCTGCATTTTGGGAGAAGTTATCTGTTCTGACTCAGGGTGGTGGATCCCCTTTATGATGTCCATATGCTCTACATGAGACAAACTCTTTAAAAACTGTTGACTCGTGGCAGTGATGACAATTTCTGTTATGTGAAGAATACTCTTTCACTATATAAGCAACAAAAAACCCAATTAAATTCACATCTGAAGGTTAATAACAAATTGCCTCGTTTTGCATTTGTCATTCTTCAGCCTCTCAGGACTTTCACTAGATATAACACAGTGGGGCTAATACACTAATGAAAATGCACCAGAATTCTGGTGCAATTGGTGCAAAAAGCCACCAAAAACTGGAGTACATGCCTTGCACCACATATATTACGTATATCACACTATTTTTCAACTCATCCAATTAGGAGACATAATTTATGATATCACAGTGTGTGCCGGATCCAGCAAAAATGCTTGTGTGAAAGTAGACTAATCTCCATGGAGAATAAAAGGACTGAGCTTTAAAATTGAAGACACTCCATCCTTTTCTCCTCCATATCATCTGTCTGGGAAGAGTTGGGAGCTTCCCGTACATATTAGACAGAGGGCTAGTCCTGCCAAAAGTGGTGGTTTTGGTCAACAATAGTATAATATGTATGTAGGTATTTTTGTCCACAGTACTTATTTAATACATTGTTCAACCAAGTAATTAGCTAGTATCTGCAATGTTAAGTGACAACTGACTGGAACACAATGTTATTAAGTTTTTTCCAATATCTCAGGAAGTGCATAACTGAACAAGCCTTAACAATGTTAGGTGATAATGTGTGACCTGAATCCGCAAAAATATTAACGGATACATCATGGCCATATCTGGACTTACAGCTTATGTTAGGTTAATGAGAATCTTAATGTTTTAGCACTGACAACTACTGTCAGCTTTATGGCTCATGCACCTGGCCTGTACATGAGCTGTATATTAAATACCAAAGACAGTAATTGAGCATGTCCTAGAAGAAAAAACTTATCCAAAGAAAGATTTGAGAAAAATTTAGCTGATCTCCCAGGAGTGAAGATCATATCCCAGAATACAATAATGTGAATCTTTATTGCTACCCTATTTTAAAACTAGGAGGTAGGGGTATTTTAACAGCAGTTTTCATCTGATTAAAATCTCTAAAAATATTCACCATGCTAGCAAAAACTAAATTAAAGTGGTTTTCCCTACAATCAACATAGGTGATAGTTTTCTGATAGCAGGGACCCTCATTGGTGATAACAACAATCCCCTATTTGAATAGAGAGCCACTAAGACTTTCAAACTCAATGGGAAGGATAGAGATAGACAAGAACAGCTTTCAGCTATCTATGCCAATCCTAGAGGCCTAGTTAGTTGGGTTGCAAGGTGGGCAGCAGCATCAGGTCCACTAAAATAGTGGGGCCCACAAGGGCATGGTTGGTGATCCCTTTGTAAATACCATTCTCATCTGTATTGGCTTCCACGGGATGCCGATACAGTTGATCTCAGTGACAAAGCAGAGAGCCATATGCTCCCTGCCTTACCACTCTTCGACTTTGAATGCTGTTTAAGGCCTATATCCTAAAGTACACCGAGATCAAGCAGAGGATATAATTTTCCAGCACATATTCCTATGTCAATATGCTAACTGTTAAAGGAATGGTGATGAGCTGTGTTAAATTGTTATTATTTTTGGCCATCAGTAGGTGGTGTATTATTTTGGTGGCATCTGAGGCTGGCATATAATTTGGGACCACCTGTGGCATGCATACAGTTTTGGTAGCATGTGTGGCTGGCATATTATTTTGGGGACATCTGTGACTGCCATATCATTCTTGAGGCATCTGTGGCTAGCATAGTATTTTGGAATAAGTGTAGCTGGCGCATGATTTTGGAGGAATCTGTGGATGGCATATTGGGTAATTATACTTACGATTGTATTTATGAAGTATAGTACCTGTTGCTACAACATCTACCAAGATACAATAGGTACTGTAACATGGTAGATGTTGCAGCAACAGGTACAGAATTGAGGGTATCATCAGGATGAGGAGTTTGTGTAGGATGAAGGAAGGTATGGTGTATGCTAGAAAACAAGGAGCAAAAAATGTCTCTGTTAGAAACTCTACAGACAAATTGTGGAATAAAGGTAGGCAAGGTGGTCTGGCACAAATGGAAAAAGGCAGGAAAAGTGAACAACCACAATCAAAGAATGTATGAGAAATGTTTGTGGGAAAACCCTGCTTACTTTATGCAATGTTTTTCTTTTAGACATCCTTTTACTATGTTGTTTTTTGTGTAATTTTTTTTTAAAGAAGTATGCATATGATATAGGGTTTTATTTGTGTTTTTGGGACATTTTTCCACATTAATTTAATTGGAATAGAAAAGTATTAAAGGAATTTTTTTGAGGATAGGTCAGATCCACTCCCGACACCCCCGCCGATCAGCAGTCATACAAGCGCTGTCTTCTCTGCTTTGTTTACCTGCTCACCACAGAAATTGCAGTGGTGAGCTAGTGTAATTACAAATATGGGGTCTCTATTTGCAAAAAGGTCATGAATAAAATTTTATTAAATGGTTAAAAGTTTTTTTTAGGACATATAGATAGCCTATCCTCAAGTGAAATTTGGGTTACTTTGTAGCAAGTATAAACTGAGCAGTAGTCAAGTGTGTGAACTCCATTCATCTCTTTGAGTTGCTGAAGAGAAGCCAGGTTCAGAACTCAGATATCTCAACAGGCCCATATTGATGAAAGGAGCTGCAGTGTGTATTTTGGTCTTGTGACAGGTGGGGTGCAAAGCAGTCAGAGGTGCACAGCAGTCAGACCACTACTAGTCAGATGCTTATCGCCTGCCTAGTGGGTAAGTTAAAAATTTAAATCTTGGGACAATCCCTTTAAAGAGAACCTGTCAAAGTGAATTGCAGTGCAATCTGCTGGCAGCATGTTATAGTGCAGGAGAAGCTGATGAGATTGATATAAAATTTTGTGAGAAATGATTCAATAAATCTTGTAATTTATATATTTAAACCTCTGTTCTTCCTGGACTTCCTGGACTTACCCCAGGCATTATCAGAAAATCCCTCAAACAAGAATTGAAAGACTATTGGCTTGCTACAAAAAGCGATTACAAGCTGTGATACTTGCCAGAGGTGTGCTACTTGGTACTAACCATGCAGGATGGCCAAAATTTTGCTTTGGGCCTTTTCCCTTTCCCCTTTTGTAATTTTTAAAATGTAAAAGATGAACATTAAAAATTGTTTTTGCTTAAAATACAAGGGAATGTGTCATCTTTAACGTTATGCCTTTTGGAGATCATTTAATCTTCAACTTGCTTGACTGTTCACAGTAACAGTAATTTTGACTAGAGGTGCCCAAACTTTTGCATGCCACTGTATGCCTTACTGTCCAAACCTCCATCAGAGGACACAGGGGGTGTGCCAAGAAAACATTATCCACCTTCACTAGCCTGAACTATTGATGGGTGACAGGAAGGGTTTATGCTGCTAGTGCTCTTAGCATGATGTCACAGAACTCTGGACTCATCTGACCAGGCAATGCTTTTTCACTGCTCAGTGATCCAATTTTTCTGTTCTTTTGCCCACTGGCGACTTTCAATTCTATTCCCCTTAGATAGTAATGGCACACTGTTCATCTACTGTTATTGCCCATGCTAAGGAATAATGAATTGAGCATTCAGACACATTATTTGGAGCACCAGCATTGGATTTGGCTGCAATTTACTTGAATGATCCTCTGATCCTTTTAGTTGATAAGTTGTTTATATCCACAGGTTGCCTATTTGCTGAATGTTTTGTCTTGATCACACCTTTCCCTCTGGACAGAAGGTAGGTCGTTTTTGAAATACTGGCCCATTTACCCATTTTAATATGGATTCCGACTCACTTGACATTGTACGGCACTTCAGAGGTTAAGTGTCCAATTTGCAAACAGGGAAGCTCCAGTCATGAAGGGGCAGTTGGTCTCTAATACAGCAACTATTCACTGTACATTCCATTAACTAGAAACATATACACATCCAATATCATCCATTAACCAGAGATGGTTACTGTGTAGGTTCAAAATAGTAGATGACTACCACCACAATACTGAACATACTTATAAAGATCCTTATAAAGTTGACCACATCTACAGGGTAAATTAGATAATACTATATACAAATAAAACAGGTGCTGTTTTAAATATATTTGTTTGCTTTGGAACAATCAAACACATATTTTTTTTAAACTTGCAGTGAGTTCCCTTTAGGATCTTGAAGGAGAAAAGTAATACTGCCCACTGTGAAAAGGTACAACTATACTCTCTTACACAAGCAAAGCAACAGTGCATGAAATTGAACTCCAAAAAGAGCCACCATTCTATGTGACTTCTTGGCCGACACAATTTAGATATTTATATCTTTACAAACGGGCCACTGGAGAAGAACTTGAAGCTTTTCCTAGCCAGGAAGGATTAATGAACATGTGCACCTAGTAATTACACCACTCCATCTTTCTGAAAGCCCTCACACTGCCTCAATGGCAGAGCATATAATGAACAGCCCATTGAAAATATCAATCTGCAGTTCTACAAGTCATCTAAATACTTACCTTTAGAAGTTATTTTCACACCTTCCCTCATTGTTTCTCTAGGCGTGAATGTAATTTGCATGTTTTTACAGTAGAGTGGGTCATGCTTCATTTAAAAAACTAATCTAAATAAACCACATTGGCTCAAACAGGTAGAAAAAAAGGCAGTGACAACCAAGCTGTACAGTATGGCTGGATTTATTAAAGAGTAGAATCAGTTTAGCCAAGCACACTATATGCACAGGCACAGAAGGGACTAGTGATCCAGAAATGGCAATTCGTTTCTGAACTGACTACAAACAGTAAACTGCAACTCATTCAAGGCAGGTAGCAGGTATGCAGCCATGTGTGAAAGACAGTCACGTTAAAATATACAGAATAAGTCCTGTGAAACATGGAACAACCATTTATAACAAGAGCACAGACAATGCTAGTCACTTAGAAATATCAGTCAAATTAGTCAAGTACATGTATAATTTTAAACTGTAGTTTTTGTTTTGTTTTTATGGGCCTAATACTAGTATTCTGCATCCATTTGTCAGCCAAAACTAGGAATGGGTCCAAAACACAGAAGTGGTGCAAACCTTTCTATTACATTTTTTTCTCTGTAAGTGTTCTATATTTGGCTTTGGCCTGCATTAAATACAGATGATACAGAATACTGACCACAGTATTGCCATGTGGCTTAAAGGAGTTAGCCCTTTTAGATGCTAGGGTATGCCATCAATGTCAGATAGGTGTGGATGCCTCCTCTGGAACCTACTCTTTTCTCCAGAATGGGCCCCCTGATGTGAAGCAGAGCATGCCACATCATAGCATGTTCTCCATTTACTGCTATGGGAGTTCTGAAATTGCTGAGCAAGCATGGTCCCATAACACCGAATGGAGAGTGCACCATAAATGTACAGCCATTCACCACTATGGGACTGCCAGAAAAACTGGCGAGCCAGCATTCAGCTATTTTCGGAACTCTCACAGCGGTGAATGGAGCATAACCAATATGTGCTCTCCTTCACTTTTAAGGGCCCCTTCTGGAGATAGGGGGGGGGTCCTAGAGGTGGGACCCACACCTATTTGACATTGATGGCATATCATCTCAATACCCCATCAATATCTGAGATTGGAATACCTCTTTAAGACTGGGTCCACCCTTACAGATGGTATCCGGCAAGCTAACCCAGCTACTCTATATCAGTATTATGCAGCTCATTCACTTGATTAATGAACAAACATTCAACATGCTACACTATTAACTTAGTACATTGAGCATTCATCTGGCACCTGCCACATTTGTGAAAATGTGCATTGGACTTTTTTGCCACAGAGTCAGTGAGACTTGATAACTGCACTTGTTTGGTCAAGTTGCAGTTATTTTCTCCTTGCATTTTGTGCATTGACTCGAATAGAGAATAAACACAACAAACACTAGTCTGCTTCTAATATTCATAAGCACAATGAATCCATGTGGATGACTTTGAGGAACATTCTCTAGAACTTTCTATGTTCTATTCCCTATTACATCACTTCCTGGACATGCAAACCCAGTCTAATGAAGAGAAAGAGAAACATTGCTCAATTATGTGGAAAACGTTGTTGATCATAGTCCATCTCCCTATGTGAGCTCCTTAAGACCTATCATGGAGCTCTCACCTCTGTAGATTATACAAAGTATGACACTTCACCACATAAAGCACTTTCGATTTGCTTCTCTGACACAGAACATGTGACAGACATTTTCATTTATTTTCACATCTTTCTGTCAAAACTGCACAATAACCCCTCATAAAGGTTTTCATACATGATCTTCAGTATTCAATTTTTTGTAAACTGTTTTCTGTAAAAGTTCAAAGATGACTAAGAAAGCTGTTGTACTATTGTCCACTTAATCAATATCATGAGTACACTGGAGTACACTCCATCAATATCATGAGTACACTGAACAGCAGTTGTATAGATATAGTGGTACATGACAGCAAACAATTACAAAAATTTGCTCTACATCAGACCATAACTTATAAGTAACTACCAGAAGAAATGAGACTAGAAGATCTACCCAAGTGATTACTACAAGATGTATCAATATTACAAATGCATTAAAACAATAACATGGAGGTATCAGAATATACAATAGAAGCTATTCAAGAATGACTAAAAGCATAATTGCTTGGTTTGCTCAGAAATGATCCTCATCCAGTACATTTATATAAGTTACTTGAGATCCATTTTCTCTACTGAGGCAGAATCCTCTGCAAACACACTTCAAAAGCAATGACAGGCGATGTGCTGAGTGCACCTTGCATGCCTGTACTGATGGCTCTATGCACATGTTGGAATGAAATTACATGCATCCAACAATATCACAGGGTACAAAGACTACTTGAGCCACATATTCAGAAGGAACAAGGCTTCAGTATCTTCACTTTCCAATATAGCAAGTAACGTTCTAGCAGTTCCCACAGATGTAGGAACAGAAAGCATCCCCCTCCCACCTACTGCTCTCAATCTCCTGCATCAGAAAGGAGGACTTACTATAAGATGCTGGCTGAAATGAATGAGCGGAATCCTTCTCTCTAATATATATAGCCCTCTTGCCAGCCTAGTCATCTCTATCTGGCAGCCTTACCTTGACAATGATGCTCAAACATATAAATATAGGGACCCACAGCTGATTTTAGTTCAGAGAATCCAGCAGTGCATCTGTACAGAGCTTTGCCATTGCTAGTCTGAGGGAAAAAAGGAGCTACCGGGATGCTGAACGACACACCAGCCAACTTTGTGTGTAGCAAAAGCTCAATGGAAAATCTGGCCTGCAGCTCAGCAGGGTAATGGACTGGGTTCTTCAGCACAGTCATAGCTATTGTACTGCTCCATTAAAATGAATTAAGCACATGCTAGGGGTTATCTATATATTATTTTCCTTCAGATTGTTTTTTTCTTCATTGATAGACTAACACATTCTGTAAAAATCCCTCTGTAGCACAATTTATTACTCAAGCTGGGAGGACATTCTGCACTACAGACCTGACAGCACTGAACTGATGTATAACATCACAAAGCCGACCATATTCTCTTGCGTCTATTAACTATTTAATGGTCAGCTGGAGTTCTTATGTATTGATTGTCTGCTTGATTTTATAGGAATAGATTTTATAGGCATATATAGTTGAACAGAAATAAAAAAATGATTTTATGCCATTAGAGGAGCCAGGCATATGTAGACGGGGAGAGGAGGGGATATTTTTGTCATTAAGTTATAAAGCCTGAACTAATAAAATGCATTCTATAGCAAGGTTCACTACATGAAAGGAAGGGGATGCAACTATATATCAGTTATATATGATGGGTGAGTTAAACATGAATTAAAGATAATATACAGTTGCATATAGTTAGTATGCATCAATTTATCATTTTTTTAAAGGGGAAGTAAACAGATTTTGGCATGCAATTTCTTGAGACAAATTCACATGTATTCTGTGCAAACATATGCAAGTGTATACCATTACTTTTAAATCTTCTGCTACTGATTTCTATTATCAAAAGTTCAATTTCACATGAGTGTAAAATGGGTACATTTCTGTACTTGTATTATAGCCAGGGCTAGATTAAGATTTATTTTTTAAACAACTGTAGATAACTTGTATCTAATCTACCCTCAGTACCAAACAAAGAGGGTCATTTACTAAGCTGAAATATGCCTAAATTAGGCTTATTTCAGGCACAGATGGCGACTCAACAGTTAGTTGTGCTACTATCTGCAACTTCACCCCACTCACTCCAGGTCTAAAGTTGTGGGTGTGGTGTGGGCGGAGAAGGGGCAGGGCCTGTTCTTTAGGCATAGAAAATGGTCTAAATGTAAGACAGCTCGAAAGCTGTCTTATATTTAGAACTGGTGTTGGATGCGCCAAAGTTATGTACAGGCCTGTGCCTCTTTATAACTTCAGCAGATTCACTGTCAGATATAGGGGTAATTAACGTCTAAAATGCTGGTCTTAATAAACGTGCCCTAAAATGTCCATCAAAGGCAAACATATTTGTAGCAGATATATCATGTAGGATGACAAATTTAGCTCGGATACATTTCCTTCATGTATTTGTACCATTGATGGATGTTCTGTTTGGAACTTGTATCTAATCTAGCCCAGATACAAAAGAGAATGCCCATCAATGGCACATATATGTGAAGCAGATGTAGCAGAGTTGAGTTTGCCTCCATAGATGATGTATTGTGATTTACAATGTGCCATCTGTGGTGACAAATTCAAGTTTGTAACATGTGCTTCATATTCCTGAATTCAAGGGGTTGTCCAAGTCAGGAGTCAAAATATACTCAATTGTCTATAACTGCGGTGGCACTGTGGAGAGGTGAATATACTGTATTATTTATTGTTATTATTTTTTTTAATTTAGGCACACATTAGTGACAGTTTTTAAGTAAACTCCTAGACAAGACAATCCCTTTAAATAGATGCATGCCACTACTATGGGTCACATATTATGCTTCCATACAGCTCTCCTAATTCATATGCAGTTTCTATAGTATACACATAGGACCGCACATAGAAAGTGAGTGCAGGAACATCACCTTCTATATTAAAATAATATTATAGACTGCTACAAGGGACCTCAGACCGGCTACTGTATGAACTAATGACAACCTATGTTAAAGAAATTTAGTTAGTTGGTGAAAACAATTGTGCTAGGGTTGTACGTTTCATTATTAGGTGGTCTCCATCTCCTTATATCCATATCTCTTATATCTTATAATCTCTAATCTCCATTAGATGTCATGTATGCTTAAAAATAAAAATGACTCATAATCACTTGATATGTCTGTAGGAAAACAGGAACTTAGCAGAAGTTGAAATATGCATATGGAATTTCCCAGATAGATGAAGTAATGTGTATCCCATTGGCTGCCATTATCATTCTTTTGATTTGTTGTTTAATGTATACTTGTATGATTGTGATTGGATATATTAAAATTGATGACAAAGGGGGGGGGGGGTGATTACACCAACATGTATTTCTAATAAAATTAGCTCCCTGGGTGTAACCAGAGGAGATCTGCATGATCAGCAATGAGACTGAACGTGCATTTCTTGTGCTGAGGCCGCATCCTCTTACCATGGTCCTGGGGTTGTCATCCAAAAGAAAGAGGATGGAACAATGTTTCTCTGACATAAGAAGAAGACCAGAAGGCAGAGCTAACTAGTGAGACTGCAAGTGCTAGTTCTGCCCACACATAGCATTTTGACACTGGCAAGTGGGTAGTGTCAGAACATAAAAGGAGGATCACTATAAACAATTATGATTGCCACAGAATACTATATTTCAAAGGAGCCAGAATAGGCAATCCACTAGTTAATCAGGCAGTGTGGCCCATGTAACTGATGCCTCACATTTGCTTTTGTGGTGGTACCTTCCCTTTAATCCAGCCATGATTACAGCCATATACAGCTATATCCAAGTCCAAATAAACTCTTTTTATCCTGTCCATTCCACAAGTGTTAGTGTGATACATATAGAAGAGATTGCTCTTCCTCTCATTGGATGCCTGATGTAGCAACACATTATATGTATGGGGTCTGCTATCTTGAATTTAGATGTCCACTGGCATTGAGATAGGTATTAAATAGAGTAGTTTCCTGTCTGATCCGAGGTCACTTTGTCATGGTGGGTGGGCACTGATATTTTTTTATTTAAATATATTCGCTAAGAGCCTCATATTTATCATATCAAATGTGGTATTAGTTTATATAGATTTTGCATTTAGTGATTTGACAGTTCTGTTAATGTTCTGTGTTTTTTACTTTAATTATGGCCATGTATATAGAATATCTATTTATCATATTGTACAGTCATGGCCAAAAGTTTTGAGAATGATACAAATATTAATTTTTACAAAGTCTACTGCTTCAGTTTTTATAATGGCAATTTGCATATACTCCAGAATGTTATAAAGAGTGATCAGCTTAACAGCAATTACTTGCAAAGTCAATATTTGCCTAGAAAATGAACTTTATCCCCCAAAACACATTTCAACATCATTGCAGCCCTGCCTTAAAAGGACCAGCTAACATCGTTTCAGTGATTGCTCCATTAACACAGGTGTGGGTGTTGATGAGGACAGGGCTGGAAATCAATCTGTCATGATTAAGTAAGAATGACACCACTGGACACTTTAAAAGGAGGCTGGTGCTTGGCATCATTGTTTCTCTTCTGTTAACCATGGTTATCTCTAAAGAAACACGTGCAGTCATCATTGCACTGCACAAAAATGGCCTAACAGGGAAGAGTATCGCAGCTAGAAAGATTGCACCTCAGTCAACAATCTATCGCATCATCAAGAACTGTGAAAAAGTGTTTCAGCTGCGGGATCGGGCTACCAGCAGTGCAGAGCTTGCTCAGGAATGGCAGCAGGCAGGTGTGAGTGCATCTGCACGCACTGTGAGGCGGAGACTCTTGGAGCAAGGCCTGGTCTCAAGGAGGGCAGCAAAGAAGCCATTTCTTTCCAGAAAAAACATCAGGAACAGACTGATATTCTGCAAAAGGTACAGGGAGTGGACTGCTGAGGACTGGGGTAAAGTCATTTTCTCTGATGAATCCCCTTTTCGATTGTTTGGGACATCTGGAAAACAGCTTATTCGGAGAAGACGAGGTGAGCGCTACCACCAGTCTTGTCTCATGCCAACTGTAAAGCATCCTGAAACCATTCATGTGTGGGGTTGCTTCTCAGCCAAGGGAATCTGCTCTCTCACAGTCTTGCCTAAAAACACAGCCATGAATAAAGAATGGTACCAGAATGTCCTCCGAGAGCAACTTCTCCCAACCGTCCAAGAGCAGTTTGGCAATCAACAATGCCTTTTCCAGCATGATGGAGCACCTTGCCATAAAGCAAAGGTGATAACTAAATGGCTCAGGGAACAAAACATAGAGATTTGGGGTCCATGGCCTGGAAACTCCCCAGATCTTAATCCCATTGAGAACTTGTGGTCAATCATCAAGAGACGGGTGGACAAACAAAAACCTACAAATTCTGACAAAATGCAAGCATTGATTGTGCAAGAATGGACTGTTATCAGTCAGGATTTGGTCCAGAAGTTGATTGAGAGCATGCCAGGGAGAATTGCAGAGGTCCTGAAGAAGAAGGGTCAACACTGCAAATATTGACTTGCTGCATTAACTAATTCTAACTGTCAATATAAGCTTTTGTTACTCATAATATGATTGCAATTATAGTTCTGTATGTGATAAAAACATCTGACAAACACACATAAAAACCAGAGGGCAGCAGATCATGTAAAAATATAATATTTGTGTCATTCTCAAAACTTTTGGCCATGACTGTACAGGATGTGGTTATCATTTAAATGTTTTTTTTTCCTTTATAGCCACTAACTAACCTCAGTTAGCAGACTCATAAAGACCTATGATGCTGTAAGTTAGCAGACCCGCAAATGTGTAGACATAATACAGGCACAGAAATGCACCAATATTATGCTTGTCTGAAAATGGCCTAATGTATATTTTATGGTTTTCTACTGTTTTATAAAGTATAGCCACACATTTATTTTTAATACAGACAGGACAAAAGGTATGCAGACATAAACACTTGTCAGATGAATGACTGAAGGACACACATTTGCTTACTTCTGCCTTATAGAAGTATACAGAAGTGAATGGATAATTAACACTGCATTTCATGCTAGTTTTTTTTACAAAGTTTATACTGCAGAAGGTAATGAAAAATGCGGTGTTCATAGAGCCATACTTTGACACACATTTACTATTGTGATTGCTCCTAGAACGTGGTGTTACAAGCACCAAAATTTGACACTTTCTGGGTGCCTAATTTCATATCAAATCTTAGACATATTTATTTAGCAAGTGATCCAAAAAGAGTAAATCACTGAACAGTGCTCAATGAAGGGGCATTATTTTGAAGGAAAGAGGCATAGGTTGGTGGGGAGGAGGTGTGACTTCAAGGAGTTTACCGGGAATTAACAAAATAAAATTACTAAAAGTATTTTAATATTACTTTATTATACATGTTTTCCAAAATACCTTTCATTAGTTACAATATCTGTTTTTGTCTAGGGACCAATCATTGGGAGAAATATAATTGCCGTTGTCCTGTTACTTCACACAAAACCTGCCCTAATCACAGAGGAGGATGTCACTTCTGAATACTGATCTAAAGAAGAGCAGGACATGTTACTTTAGAACACTGAGCTAAAGAACTGCCTCATTCTCCTCTCTGAGGAATTATGATCCTGACGTTCAACTAATAAGATCTTCAACTGAATCTCTATAGGACTGAAATTCATGAGGAGATAGCTGTAGCACAAAAAGGATGGACAGGACATGCTACATACAAGTGCTGTTGCTCATCAGTCCCACCCTCACCATCCACTCAGTACTTAAAGGGGTATTCCAATCTCACCAATGTAGTTTGTATAGTTAGATATAGCCATACCAATATTATTACTAATAGAATGTATTTATATAAAATCTACCATTTAGATTTCCCTATTTGTATTTCCATTGTCCCACACAGATCAGTCAGGCCGTTGCCCCTATTTACGACCACCGCAGCCATGTAGTAGTGATGGCTGGCTTGCTCTTGTTCAAATCCGCTCTGAGGTAACTGCTGTATTGTGTATGCACATTACATGAGCATGTGGAGACACATCTTAGGGTTGTAGCATTTTTGTCTGCGCTTTCAAAATGCAAAGAAGCGGATCCTGTTCCAAGATCAATTCATCTCTATGGAGCAGGATCTGTTTATAAAGTCTGCGTTTTGGATGGATCCTGACAATGGGGTTTTGGACTGGTAGCGTCCAAAACGTAGATGTGAAAGTACCCTAAGATGTGTCTGCGCATGCTCATGCAATGTGCGTTCACAATACAGCAGTTACCTCAGGGCGGGTTTGAACAAGAGCAAGCCGGCCACTACTACTACATGGCTCCGGTGGCCATAACCAGGGGCAACAGCCTGACTGATGTGTGTGGGACAATGGATATACAAATAGGCAAATCTTCTAAATGGTACATTTTATATAAATACATTTTGTTAGTAAAAATATGGGTATGGCTATATCTAACTATTCAAACATTTGTGAGATGGGAATACCCCTTTAATGTCTCATGAACCACAATCCTACAGAGACTCAGCTGAAGATCTAATTAGCTGTATTCAGGATCATAATCCCTGACAAGTAGAGCAGAGAGGAGGATGAGGCAGCTTTTTACCTCAGTTCTGAAGTAACTTGTCCTCTTGTGTGGTTAGAAAAGGTTTTATGTGTACTTATAGGATGGAGGCCATTTTAGTTCCCCTCATGATTGCTCCCTAATTAATTAAAGGTATTTGGGAATAAATGTATAATAAAGTAATATTTAATTTTTTTTCAGTAATTTTATTTCATGAGCTAACCTCTTTAATATGCGCCAAAAAATTACTCAGAAATTCTTCTAGATAATTGCCTGCCAGGTTGGGCAGTTTAATGCTGTATTTAGACTACTAACTTAGTAGGCAATTATCTGAAAGTAAACGTCTTTTTATGATAACTGCCTGCTCGTTGAGTAGAGGTGAAGAGCTATATTTGTATGCAGCAATCACATAGTATAAAGTTAGACAAAAGTGTCTAGCACTGCATCAGATTTATCATATTTTTTAGAAAAAAATTAGATGTTAGGAGGGCTTATGGCTTTTTTATTCAGATTCACTATTGCTCGACAAGGAGGTATGGCCTAAAATGTGCATTTTTGCCCCAAAAATGCACCAGCATTCTTTGTTTATAAAATCTGAAAGTAAGACAACTAAAAGTTTGACAGACAGTCTATAGATCCCTCAGATGTGTCAAACGTCCTGAGCCACTGTTATAATTATGATGCATTTAAAGATTCCTTGCATAAGACTACTTTCACATGGTCAGTGTTTGGCCACTGTTTTGTATCAACATTTGGACAGTGGTTGTAAGAAAAAACTACTAGTGGAACATACAGAAAAAAGTATAATGGAAATATCTTTGTCTCTTATGTGCTTTGGACCTGATACTGGTTTTGGCATCCAAATACTGGCCAAATACAGATTAAAAAAAACTGACTGTGTGAAAATGACCGAAATCTGGGCCAATGTTTGAAGACCTTAACCCCTTCGCGCCCAGCGCCGTACATGTACGGCGCTGGGGCGATGCGGGCACATGGCGCCCGCTCGCGGGTGCGGCGGGCGTCATGGCCGGCAAGTCTCTGCTGTTTCTAACAGCAGAGACTTGCCGCTACTTACCGCCATCGGCGGCGTCTTCCTGGTTGATTAGATGCCGTGATCACACGTGATCACGGCATCTAGTTGCGTTTTAACCCGGAAGCATTCGCTTCCGGGTGGTGTACAGGCACCCCGTGTGGCCAATCGGGGTGTCTGTACACCATATGAAAACTGTAATCCTCGCTGGTGAGGATTACAGTTTTCAAAGTGCAATTCTTATTCTGGCCACTAGATGGCAGGCCAGGATAAGAAATGAGCAACTCATGGATTTCTGAGTCTATAAAATCCATAATTGCTCATAAAGAAAAAAAAAAGCCACAATATATAAGCCCATATTTGAGCTTTCTAATAGTAAAAAAAAATTTAAAAAAAATGTTAAAAAATATATAAAAAATAAAAAAGATGTAAAAGTTCAAATCACCCCCCTTTCCGTATAAGTAAAAAATAAATACCTAAATAACAATAAATATAGACATCATGGGTATCACCGTGACCGAAAACGCCCGTACTTTTAAAATATAAAAAAAAATTCCAATACGGCGAATTGTGTGGCGGAAAAAAGCGTCCAAATGGCGATTTGCCGTTTTTTGTCGCTTTTTTTTTCTAAAAAAAATTAAATAAAAAGTGATCAAAAAGTCATACACACCCCAGAATGGTATCAATAAAAACTTCAGATCGTCCCACAAAAAATGAGCTCCCATACAGCTCTGTACACATAAATACCAAAAAGTTATAGGGGTCAAGATTTGACAAGGAAAAAAAAAAAAAAGGGCAACTTTCTAATTATTTTATCACTATGAAAACGCAGGAAAAACTATACATATTAGGTATTGCCGGATTTGTACTGACCAGTAGAATGAAAGTAACGGATCAGTTTTAATGCACATCGAATGCTGTAAATAAGAAACCCGTAGAACTGTAGCGGAATAGCGTTTTCTTTGCAATTTCACCCGGTTTGGAATTTTTTTCCCGCTTCCCACTACACCGTATGCAATATTAAATGGTGGCGTTGGAAAGTACAACTTGTCCCGCAAAAAACAAGCCCTCATACAGCTATGTGAACAGAAAAATAAAAGAGTTATGGCTGTTTGAAGGCAGGGAGCGCAAAACGAAAATGCAGAACCGAAAAAAGCTCCCGGGGTGAAGGGGTTAAATCAGACTGCAACCAAATGCATCAAATTCATCAACAGTGCACACAATTAATTATTTTCTTTATTCCTAAAAAAAAGGTACTGGCCTAAAGAAAGACCTCTTACCTCACTCTTGTTTATGGGAACTTGCATTCTATCCTAACAGATATGAGCAGAGGATTGTCAGTATGAATAAGAGATATTCAGAAATTAATGTATTATTATTTATCATTTGTTATCAGACAAATGCAGCCTTTTGTATCAAAAGAAGCCTTGTTTATTCCAAGGCTTATCACTCATAACACATATCCTCGTATAAAATAAGCTTATTTTCTTGCATCTCTCCTCTGAAAAGAATAACCTGTTTTATTGTGACTATGAGTTGCACAGTGTATAAATCTGAGGCTGACAGCACAGGTTTAACAATTTTAACAGAGAAGATCAAAGCTACTTCCTGCAGGGTGCTAATGCAACACACATAACAAAACACTACAAATGCATACCTATGGGAATAGCTCTTTCCATGTACAAGTAGCACCACTGCTGTTCTGATGGATAGAATAGATTAGCCCTTCATGTCTGGTTATTAAACATGTACCATTTGTCTGCACAAATCATAACGGATCATTATTTCTCCACATTCCAATATTATATCCTGTGATAGTAGGATCTATTGTCCCAGTTTTTACCTATGTTGCCTGAGTGATAAGAAAAAAAATTGTGAATTGACTATCTCCTTCCACTGTGACAAATTTATCATATCTGGACCATGTATGGTTAATTAAAGAGATCTCAAACTATTCTTCCATTAACTATAGGAGAAGAGAGGATGGATCATATTTGCCAATATCAGCACAAAAATGATTGGTCCAGTAATAGCTTTCTATGCCTCATGCAGCTAGGCTCTGATAGGGTCTTAAAGGGAATCTGTCAGCTCCAAAACACCCCCTGAACTAGAGTAAGAGATGTATTGTGTAAGTGATGATGAATCTGAATATGTAATTTTTATCTTCATACTCACTTTCATTCTGTGCTCCCACAAACCTGCAGTAAAATGCACTCAGTGGACTCTTCTTTGAGTCCTCTCCATTACGTGAGTGAGCACTGGAGTCCACTGAGTGCATTTTACCGCCGGTTTGCGGGAGCACAACATCAGAATGGAAGTGAGTATGAAGATAAAACTTACACATTCGGATTCAGCATCACTTACACTATACATCTCTTACTCTAGTTCAGGGGATTCTTGCAGTCTGCTGGACAAGTCTGGGCTTGTTGAATGCCAAATGAACAGTACTGGAGATTGCAAGCCAGGCCCTCTTATTCAATATTAGGGTTTGACCTCACAAATGCTCTTCTGGATGAATGGACAAATATTCTCATAGACACATGCCAAAATCTTTCACAAAACTTTTCCTAAAGAGTAGAAGCTGTTTTAGTTGCAAAGAGGGGACTAATCACAAATTGATGTTTATGGATTTAGAATGGGATGTCATAAAAGCTCCTGTATACGTAATGTGTAGGTGTCCCAATTAGAAATGAGTGAATTTACTCTAAACAAATTGGATTTGTTACACATTTTACAAACAAATCTGAAGTTTCTGATGATTTGCTTTGGCCAAATCATGTAAAAAAAGGTGCATATTGCAATTTTATTGTGAAAATTGGTGGGGAAAACAAGAGGGAAGAAGAAGATGAATGATTACTTGACACTGGGAGGATTGGCTCAGAGGCTGACAGAGAACCTGATTAGCCAATCAGAGGGCAGTATTCACCCAAGTCCTTCTGCACAGAAATACCATGCTGCATGCAACTAGGGTTATCATAAGCTGCAATCTTGCTGTGTCTGACAAAAAACTATTCTTACACAAGCTAGTTACTAGGAATACTATAGGAAAAGAATAGGAGATATCATTTGGCAGATTTTAGAGTTTTATCAGAGAAAGCTTAGCAAAGAGAGTAAGCGAGGAAATGGTCAGTGTCTCAGTTTCATGCAGCTTGATAGGAAGTTCTGCATTATAGATTCCTGCAAGAATTTAATATTTTTACTAAATTAAGCTTTTTTTTCATTTCAAACATTTTTAGAATTCATAGGCTTATTACCAGCACCCCAATGTAAAAAACTAGTGAAATTTAATTTGCAGGCTTCATAATAAAATGTCTAGTAAATTGAAGAGTGGCAAATCAAAGACCCATACCTCATCACCCAAGAATCTGAATGTGTAAAGTAATGCAAACAGGAATAGCAGCACTAGCTGTCCAGCCAGTAGTAGTAGTAGGCCATAGCTCTCCTTAGATTCTGATTGGCACCACATTATTATTGAGGGCAAAGAAGATAAAAATGTGGACTGGATCACTCACTCTTCCTCTCAGTCACAGCAGGATGATGCGGATGTCACCTCTGAGTCTGACGTACCATTGAGCCAGGTGTCACAGAGTTCATGCTGCTTTTCCTCCTTATGGCCCCAAAAAGCATTTCAGTTGCATTATTTCTGCCTTCACTGTCCCCTAATGGGGCACCTTCTTTCTTCTTTTTCCCTAAGTAGAGGCAACAAAACCCCATGCTCTATGGAACATAGCTATTCTCGACCAGCAATTAGCTTGTCTGCAAGCTGAGTTCCCACCTGGCTAAGTTGATGGCAGTGAAGTTACTGTCTTACCATTTAGTTGTAGTAAATGGGGCTCAGTCCTGTGGTCACCAACCACAGTTTTTACCGTATCGAATAAGTCAGACTTTTGGTCAGGTGTCTCAAGTAGTGCAGTTCCACAATGAAATTCTTCTATATGCAATCAGTGTTTACAAATTTTTTCTTCTGTAATTTTTTGCCAGGCAGGCATCCTAAAATATTATCTCAGCGTCCACAAAAGTGAAAATTTTGCCAGGCAGGACTCCATGCCTTTACCAAAATTTAATTCTGCTACATGATATTCATACTTCTGCCAGCTGTCTATTTAGTTATTTTTTAATTGACTTGTTTTCTAAATCACTGTGGCCCTTCCCCAGCATATAAAGTGTTCCCTGAACCCATAGGCCCTGATTTATCATACCATCACTCCAGAATTCTGGCATCAAAAAGTCGCAAAATAGGGCTTTCGCGACTTTTTTGCGCAAATTTTGTTACTTTTTGCATGTGTACACCACTCACTCCAGTTTTGTAATATGGGTGGAAAAGTGGGTGTGGTTAGCTATGTTAATGAGTTTCACTCCAGATTTATCATTGCGACTTTTAAAATAGTCGCAATCTCACTCCAGGAGGAGGGTGGAGTAGGAAAAGTGGAGTAGCTTCTCTAGACAGAAGTGTTAGGTTTAAGGACAAGCCACATTTATCAAACAACCTGTGACATTTGATAAATGTGGCACAAAGTACTTCAACATAGATGCAAGCAAAACTGACTTCAAATATTCTCCTAATGATAAATTCCCCCCATATTCTTCTGGACAGGAAGATGGGAAGAGTGGCTGGAACTGTCCCAGTTTTCTCTCTCTATACTGTCTTGTCCAGCCTCTACTGTCATCTCAGACAGGATTTTCAGTGAGGCAGGTGGTGTCATCATCCAAATATAACTCTGTTATATGGCCGGATTGGGACTAAAAAGCAGCCCTGGCACAAACCCTCTGCCAGCCAACATAAAGATTGCCATTTTCACAACACTTAAGTATGTCAGTAAGGGTGGGTTCACACTGAAAGCATATGCGTTTTCACCAAAACGCATGTGTTTGGTTGATAGAAACATGTGTTTAGCGTTGTTAATCATTATCATTAATATTACAACGCTACTGCTGGTTTTGCTGCGGGTCTGCTGCTGGTTTTCCACAGCTCAAATTGACATACTGTGGCTTGAAAACTCGCAGTGCAGGTCACTTTGTGCTGTGTTTTTTTGCAGCATGATGATATATCATAGCAGGTTAGCCACTGGGCATGTCCAAGACAGCTGATCGATTGGGAGTCCTGTTGGAATGCATCATATAATTCACATTTTTTTGCATCAGTTATTTTAAACTAAAACCAGCTGTGGTCGAACACACAGAACAGGTGCAAGTCTTTCCATTATACCTTATCTCTGTGTACTCTACACACCTGGTTTTGGTTAAAAAAAACTGATGCAAATAACTGATGGAAAATGGAGATGTGAACTGGCCTTAACCTGCCATTGTGCTGGCATGTATTTACTATATTGCTACATAACTATCGCAGCAATGTACCGTATCTAGAACTTGCCAGCAAAATTAATGCAACAAAAGGAGTCATGATAAACATACCAGTTCACTGTGCGCCCACCAGACCTCAGATCAGCCCACTGTGACCCCATCAGACCTCAGATCAGCCTACTGTGACCCTATCAGACCTCAGATCAACAGAATGTGCCCCCATCAGACCTCAGATCATCAGAATGTGCCCCCATCAGACCTCAGATCAGCAGAATGTGCCCCCATCAGACTTTAGATCAGCCCACCCAGCCACATAAGGTTAAAATAAAAACCTTTCTTACCTGTCCTGCGCTGCGGCTGCCCTCCGGTCCGGCGCTCCACTCTCTTCCCTGGCCGGATCATACTATGACCTGACACTGCACGCAGAGTCAGGTCATAGTGCGCGCCGGCCAGGGAAGAGAGTGGAGCGCCGGACCGGGGGCAGCCGCAGTGCAGGATAATGGAAGCTCTCACTTTTATTTGCCTTATTTACATATTTAAAGGGCCCGCCCGATATTTGCGCTGGGCGGCCCACTTTTTCAAAATATAGTGCGGCCCACCGGGCAAATGCCCGGTCCAGCAGATGGCCAATCCGGGCCTATGTATGGTACTTCTGAACAGCTGTAAAAATTGTTTCTTTTTAGAAATGTCACACAGTTAAACACCATCTGCCCCCAATAAGGGACAATTTTTGGAAGGTTTATAATATGAAAAAGTATAACACATGCAACAATGCAGTATGTTTTTAGACACACTCTTTGTTAACACTGTCAGCCATGTGTTTAGCCATATATATATCGCTATGTATGTCAATGTCAGTGTAACATTCTGCACTATTTCTGTCATTGTGTTTATGTTTTTAAAAAGTAGGGTGGGGAGAAATAAAAAAATAAAAAAATAAGAAAAACACATAAAAAGTGAGTCCTAAGAGACTTCATAGTGTCGTATACCAATTTTCAGGCTAGTTGGAACATATTTGATTCATGGAGAATTGATTTGGACACACGAATCTGACAAGAAACATATTTTAAGAAGTTTGCTCATCTCCAGTCCCCAATGCTTTTGTCTATATAGTGTATATCTCAATGTGTTTTTTGACATGTTTTAATATGAACCTATTGTGTGCAAAATGTGAATTCCTGCTGTTATTTCTACATCCTAGCACATTCTGTAATAAAGGAGAATAGCAACATTAAATACTAAATTAAACTAGAAAATATTAAAAGTAATTATTACAATATATTATTTGTCTGCCAAAATGCAATAAAGTTTGTCTTTAGATTAAACTAATTGGTAGCAAAGCAAAGAATCATGACTGTGAAAAACACACATTTATACGTATGTGTTTATTCCTGTAATGTTACATAGAGATACAGATTTATATGGTATTGTAACTGAAATAAACAAGTGTTTAATTGCTGTTTGTTACTCCCATTATTATTTATGCAAATTCTGACACAAGCTCTTTACAGCTCCACATCAGTTTCTGCTCTACGCGGGCAATAATTAAGAATGATAGATAGAGAGTAATTTTTATTTCATACAACAATGTACTTTTTTGAGGATAGAAAGACAATCAACTATAGTACAATGACTTTTACCAAAAATTGACTGAAGCACTAGCTGTTTGCTGAAAAAACACCTCCTCTCATCCAAAAACAGGTGGCAGGGAAAACTATGTCTATTAAGTAAAACAAGGTCAAACTCGTGGAGCTCAAGGAACCTATGATGAATTAGAGTGATGACAAGAAAAATCTATTTTTTATAACACCACTGATTTTTTTAATGAAAAAAAAATCTTCTTTCAAAGTATCTTGCACAAGAACTGCTTTTGCTAGCTGTTACCACCTTGTACTTACAATCTCCTTCTATCAAAGAGAAAGAATTACCAACCTCTAAAGGTGAAGATCACTGCAGCATTGTTTCTCCATAAATAGATTTACCATACTACCAAGATCACAAGGATACATGATACATGTAAAATAAAAACCAAGTTAGAACCAAGAAAGAAGGAAAAACCAGAAGAGTGAAACAGGAATTGGGCTCTGCCATGTGATTTACTGTTTAAAATATAGGAAAAGGTCAGTCAGCTAGGCAAACATTAGCTCCTATTATAGCATCAGATAATTCTTGTCACTGAAAAAGCACCATCCTAAAACATAACTATTATAATTTAAATGTTAACGTATACCCAAATATTGAGACAAAAATTGGACTATCAGCATAGTGAGGTTACTACCATTCGATATTGGGATACTGTATATGTGTTGCCCAAAAGTCACATCCCAAACAAAGGTAAACATGTAAGGGTACACATAGTATGTCCATCTAAGTACACTTTTTCCCATGTACACCACTAACACCTCTCTTCTCGAGTGTGGGTGGGGTAGAGGGTGGGTCGGCAGGTCTGTCTCATTCATCATTTTCTATGCCAGTTTTTGGCATAGAAAACAACCTAAATCTACACCAGCAAGGTTGTTGGTGTAGATTTAATCTTGCTGATACCAAGCACAACCGCAGTACAATGTATGGTGCTGTGCTTAGTGCAACACACAGAAGGCCGTGGCACTCACAGGAGCACCAGTGCCTTCTCAAACAGCTGATCAGCAGGGGCCCTGCATGTTGGACCTCCACCGATCAGATACTGATGACCTATCCATAGGATAGGCCATTATTTATGAAATCTTGAAAAGAAAAGTAGAAGAAATGTATAAACACTGTGTCATCATCAGGGTTATATCTATAGATCAGTGATGGTGAACAATTTTGGAGACTAAATGCCCAAACTGCAACCCAAGATCCACTTATTTATCACAAAGTGCCAACAAAGCATTTTAACCTGAATGCTAATTTAGTATTGAATACTAATACATTATATCTTGCATGTATTGTTTAGCTATAATAGCTTGCCTAAATTCAACATTCAATGCGTTGCCTGTGCTGTTCATAGTGTGCCCTGTGCTGTTGAATGGCAGGCATATTGGTACACCATAGACTTTTTCCAGGTTGCGGGTGCCCACAGAGAGGGCTCTGAGTGCCACCTCTGGCACCCATGCCATAGGTTCTCCACCACTGCTATAGGGTATGCAGAGGTAGCTTATACACCCAGATGCTAGTACCTAAGGGGGCCCAACATTCCTTCTTCCACAACAGACTAAAGGTTAGCAAATCAATTCTACACTAATTATAGCATTTTAACAAATTTACCAAAAGATTCTAATTATATAGGTCAGTAGACAGAGAAGAAAGCATCTACCATCAAAAAGGGATAAAGTATTACAGACAGTTTATTACCAGCTACGATTCATTTACCCAAAAGCATATTAGTTGCTGTCGCTTTGACATTACTAATGCTGTCATGGTCTTAAAGAGCCTGAAAGAAGTTGCGATGTTGAATACTTTTGCATTAATACAAAAATACAAAAGTATTAAGGGAGTGACACCTTTATCTGCTAAGCTGAAAAAAAAAACATACCATATTTTTCGCGTTATAAGACACACTTTTTTCCCCCAAAAAGTCTTAGAAAGCGAAGTGCTCACTAGTATGTAATAGGTGCCGGGAGTGGGGTAACATACTCACCCTCCTGCGCTGCAGCTCCGCTCCGGGTCCGGCGCTCCACTGTCTTCTCTTGCCGGCGCTGCACTATCCTGACCACGTACAGCGTCAGGACATAGTGCGCGCACTATGACCTGATGCTGCACGCAGTCAGGTGACAGTGCAGCGCTGGCAAAAGAAGACAGAGGAGCGCCAGACCAGGAGCGGAGACGCAGCACAGGAGAGGTGAGAGAGTTTTTATTTTATCCTTATGGGGCTGATGGGCTGATCTGAGGTCTGATGGGGGAACAGTGGGCTTATCTGAGGTCTGATGAGGGCACAGTGGGCTGCTCTGAGGTATGATGGGAGCACAGTGGGCTAATATGGGGGCACAGTGGGCTGATCTGGGGGCTGATCTGAGGTCTGATGGGGCAGAGTGGGCTGATCTGGGGGCTGATGGGCTGATCTGTGGTCTGATGGGGGCACAGTGGGCTACTATCGGGGCACAGTGGGCTTATCTGAGGTCTGATGGGGCAACAGGGGCTGATCTGAGGTCTGATGGGAGCATAGTGGGCTGATATGGGGGCTGATGGGCTGATCTGAGGTCTTATGGGGGCACAGTGGGCTAATATGGGGGCACAGTGGGCTGATATGGGGCTGATCTGAGGTCTGATGGGGGCAGAGTGGGCTGATATGGGAGCTGGTGGGCTGATCTGAGGTCTGATGGGGGCACAGTGCGCTAATATGGGGGCACAGTGGGCTGATCTGAGGTCTGATGGGGGCACAGTGGGCTAATATGGGGGCACAGTGGGCTGATCTGAGGTCTGATGGGGAAACATGGGCTGATCTGAGGTCTGATGGGAGCATAGTGAGCTGATATGGGGGCTGATTGGCTGATCTGAGGTCTGATGGGGCACAGTGGGCTAATATGGGGGCACAGTGGGCTGATCTGAGGTCTGATTGGATCACAATGGGTTGATATGGGTGCACAGTTGTCTTATATGGGGCTGATCTGAGGTCTGATGGGGGCAGAGTGGGCTGATATGGGGGCTGATGGGCTGATCTGAGGTCTGATGAGGGCACAGTGGGCTGATATGGGGGCACAGTGGGCTGATCTGAGGTCTGATGGGGCAGGGTGGTCTGATATGGGGCACAGTGGGCTGATATGGGGGCTGATGGGCTGATCTGAGGTCTGATGGGGGTCTGACATGGAGGGCTGATGGGGTACTGACATGGAGGGCTGATATGGGGGTCTGATGTGATGAGAAAATATTATTTCACTGAAAGAGTAGTAGAAGCTTGGAGCAAACTTCCAGCATATGTGGTTGATAAATCCACAGTAACTGAATTTAAACATGCCTGGGATAAACATGTATCTATCCTAAGATAACAATAAAGGAATAATAAAAGGGCAGATTAGATGTACCAAGTGGTCTTTTTCTGCCGTCAATCTTCTATGTTTCTATGAGGGGGTGCATAATTAAGATAAGGCTGATCAACAAGTGGGCACGGTCAGCGGAGACAATGTATATTAGAGATTGGGAGTCGAACTGAGGGAGGTGTGAATTGACAATATCCACTTGTTGTAAATCATAATTATTGAACCTCACTGAAAAAATAAAAAGGGGCACGATCCCATTGTACATAATGAACATCAAATAGCAAGAAATGGAAAGGATATGATAATTATGCTCTTTACAGACACTTGGTCTCCTATTGTTTCACATTCTATAATTCTTTCTCAGAATATCAGATTTTTTTCCCACATTATGCAAAGTTCTGCATATAGTACTGCATTCATATACTGTACACGATGTGACTAATACCAGTGTGACTGACAAACAGCAACAATAGAATTATTTAAATGTTGTATGTAATAAAATATAAAGTATACATGTATTGAAATATTTTCCTTTATTCACTACTTATTAACCTCATTTATAGCACATATTTATATTCCGCAGTAAGGCAGATTTGAATAGCAAACCATTCTCATCTAAAAAAGGATGTCTTATCAACACCAGCATATTACACACATTTCAATATGTTGTTTTTCTAGAGAAGATTTAATGGAGATGACAACACTACACAAAAGATTAGATGGAGAGACAATACTATATTAGATTTTGCTATTCTTCACAGAAATCCGTAGCCATCCCATAAATCAAGAAAAACATTGTTTTATTTTATTTTATTTTATTTTTTTGCTCAAATCCCTTTTCAAAGATATATAAGTGCATTGAGACAAATGCTTTTTAATATAAACTCACAGAAAAAGCCTAGTTTTTTATTCTTAAAAATAAATAAGTGTAAGAGTACAATTGAGGAGATTGACTATACTAGATATAAATGCATTTTTTTTCAAAACCAGCTTAAGGTGGAGTCTACAATTTTTCCCAGTGTATTTTTTTCTTCATGCAAAGTTTTCAATTTCCTCTATAGAATACAACATAATGCTAATGTGCAGCAATTGCCTTCAGTCATTGTTAGTTCCATCATAACCAGTCTTTGTAATCACTATATTTCTAGTTTCCTTGCTAGATTTCCTTTACCGTGGGGGAATTAAATCAGTTTGCTGCCCTAGCCCTGCATCTAAATACCCTAATCAAGGCTCATTGGCTTGTTGGCACTTCCTCTAGCACTTGATGTACATTTCCTTCTTGTCTTCTTCCCAGCAATGCCCTTGTCAATGAGTAAAAGATAATTTAAAAAAAAAATAGAAAAACTGAAGCAAACGGATTTATCCAACGCTATATCAGACCTCATAGAGTTGCTAACCCATTGTGGTAACCATACTTATCTGTTTACTGGTACTGTGTTCAGTCTCTATCACTCCACAGCTGGCTTTTCATCTAATTGGTGCACTGGTATTAACATCCTATTGATGGGGAGGCATGTGACTGCTGCAGCCAATAGCTGGCAACAGCTGTGACTAGAGATGAGCGAATCATCCAAACTTTTCTTCGGCGAATAATCGATGAATTTCTGACAAGATTTGTTCTTAATATGAATTTATTCAGTCAAATTTGCGTGAAAAAATAATCATTGTTTTGTGAACATTCCTACACAACTTACGAACATACAATTAGTTTTGTTAAAAACAATTCAGCCCCCAGTGTAACCACCTATTATCATATAACCAGTGTCTTCCGCCTGTGCAGGTGGTCACTACTGGCAACAAATAACACTGTGCAGACTCACAATATTAAAACAAAGAAAGAGAAAAGCGTTCCCACCTACTCTGTAGACAGAAAAATGAGTATACCTGCACATCAATTGTATAACAAAAATATCTTTATTGAAGTATTAAATATATAAGAATCTATGCATAAAAGAAGATACAGAGCAATGATAGAAAAAACGCCATCCCTGAGTCACTATACAACGGTATATAACATAGCTAAATCCTAATATATACCACAGGTAGTAACATACCACCTTATATATTTAATACTTCAATAAAGATATTTTTGTGATACAATTGATGTGCAGGTATACTCATTTTTCTGTCTACAGAGTAGATGGGAACTCTTTTCTCTTTCTTAGTTTTGTTAAAAGTACGCAATACGTAAGCATTAGCGACAAAGTGTGTACGAATCCTTAGTGTACTCTTGACTCGCGATTGCGTCATATGCACGAGGTTAGGCCGCGGCGTACAGTCTTTAGAGGCAGTCCATATGAGCTAGAAAAGTAAGGTGCTAGCTATCAAGCTAAGTGCATAATTTACTAAAAAACACTGTACAATAAGTGCATAATAGGACACATTGCAGTACCTGAAAAAGAATACACACAATGAACTACAGTGCTTGAACGTTGCTGAACCTGTAAAAACATTATTACTAAAATACAGCAAAGACATAATTATGCAAACATTTTAGTACAATCAATTTCACATTTGCAAGCATAAAAGGCTCAGATATACATTTGAGTCTCTCCTTGTGGCTGCTTGGCATGATAAAACACTGGAACACAGTCCAAAATTCAATTGTAATCCACGTGAGGTAATTTTGTATTCCAAACAGGTAATGTGTAATCCACATGGATAATATAAAATAGCAGCAAATAGAGAACCCTTTTTGCAAAGGGGCTCCCAAATAACCTGAGAAGGGGGGAAAAAGGAAAATAGGTGTGCTTAGATGTAACTGGGAATTTTCTACAATATGGGGGGATTGAGTCCTGACAGGGGGCAATAAAAACAACATAAACTAAAAACAAGTGCCAACTAGCTGTCACCCGTCAGGTGCAGCCCATGTTGTGGCTCCCATAGGTCCTCCAGAGATGTCCTTTAAATCAGCCAGTAGAAGGGTTCCTCAGATGAAGGACCTGAAGTCCTCCCCACTGGAACTGCTACTGAAAGACATCAGAGGATGCTCCTGTCTCCTGTAGGCCAAGCTGGCTGCCGTGGTAGAGCTCCAATGTCCTCTTCTTCCAGAAGTCGGACTTCACCGGGTCCCGGTGGTGGTCATGCTGAAGAGCGCTGCAGCATGGATCACCGTAGACTGAAACGTAAATGATGAAGTAGTCAGCTGACCGAGCCAAAAGGACTGTGATGGTGGTGGTGGTGGCAGTCTAGGGATCAGAGGCTCCGGCTGTAGATTCTCTCTGAAATGGAGGGTGCCATCTGGTGACTCCTGTAGGCAGCGCACCCGTACTTCGCCTGGTGGTACTTCCGGCCAAAATTCAGGTGGTGATGTAAGGACCAGGGGCTTAGATAATACGGTAACTCCGGTACCAAAGGGGCCTTTCAGGGATGCCATGGGGGTGTATTCCACCTGATCCCCCACATACAGACTGTGACGGGGTTGGGGCAGATATGGTCGTTTCACTGACCTGCAGCCCACAAAGTACTCCTTACCATCCTCGTCATCCTTCAGGAAGCTACAGCCTTGCTCCACAGAAAACCACAGGACGGTTCCCTTTCGCCGCTCCAGTGTAGAATCTCCCGGGCCTCGGATGGTCCAATACTTGGATGACCCAGTCCTCCACTGCATTCTTGTAGTCCCATAGGGTCTGGGCATGGGCCGTCACTGATGCTGGTACAATCGTATTCTGCCATATGGAAGGTGTTGCTGTTGTTCTCCTCCTGGGCAGTGAAGTGGGCGCTCCAGCTGCCTCCGCCTCAGCAGCCGCATCAGGTGCACCAGCCGGCAAGGCGAATATCGACTCAGGAGCTGGTGAGACTCTTTTGCACAGTTGTGATGCGCTGATCTGTGGCGGTGGTTCGGGGAACTCGTTCCCAAAGACCATCTCTCCCCACTTTGGTTGCAGTTCTTTCACCATGCTGTTTGCTGTGGATCTTGTTCACCACTGGCTTAAACTGGAGAGGAGGGCGGAGTAATGAGGAAGGAGTCTTCACTCCCTATACGTGCAAATAGTTAGTTCCCGGTGGGCCAGGCTGGTTTTTCCTGCTTCTGAGGGGGGCGTATCTTCCCTTTCCCGCTCTTGAGGGGGCGTATTGTCATTTTCCCGCTTCGGGGGAGGGGGCAAAAAGAATGCTTACGTTGTGTATGTAGCATACGTAGCATTAGCGTTCAAAATTTTAAGAACATTTACGAATAAAACGAACCAAATCTGACAAAATCTGGATTCGCTTCGGAGTAGGAAAAATTGAGGATTCGATACGAATCTATGAAGCGGCAAATAGATTCGCTCATCTCTAGCTATGACCTACTCACCTTGCCTCATAACTGGTCACATGATACAAGGGGAACATTTCAACATTTTGGCCAGCTATTGGCTGCAGCAGTCACAAGCCCCCATCAACAGGATGTTGATATACAGTAAGTGAACTAGGGAGATTGAGACCCAGGTGTGGAGTGGACCAAACCTAGCAGTGGGAACCAGGTAAGTATGATCACCACTGTGGGTCAGCCACTCTATGTGGCCTGATATGATGTTGAGTAACCCTTTTAATATTTCAATAAGCTAAGGCTGATTTGAGATGACCATAATGCAGCTACAATTTATCAGTGATATTTTGGCAATAAAGCCTGGGGTTCAATTTTTCAACCAAACTGAACTTCTCTCCCCATTGGACTCTATAATAAAGTAAATTCGTTCAGCATACCTACAAGGAAAGTCCAGTTGTTGTGGATGTCATACAGCCACCATTACAATCATCTGAAACCAGCCTTAGCTAGATTTTCAGTTAGCTATTCAAAACTCATGCAAAAGATACACAGAGAGACAACATAATTGTAATAACCATTGCCACATTTTAACATTTGACAGGATTACAATCATCTAGTCTGCATCAGCAGCAGGCTGCAGTACTTCATGTGGAAATGTAAATTATTATTTATTACAGGTCAATAGGTCATGACTGAAAGATGTTTTTTTTTT